>LR754471.1:33874-54734 GCA_902729485.2 Mus minutoides
AACCAATTCCCAACAGGCTGTTGCATTGACCAATCCTATTTTGACACAAGGGGTTAAAGCTAATGACAAGGGTCACCCGTTTTCCAGTCAGGTCCCCTTCTGAACTCTGGTCCAGAATTTTAGAATGATAAGGGAACACTGGAGAAGCCAAACTGTACACATCAAGGCAAGCAACACATTTATGGCTTGTGTGCCTTAGTTTAGATAACGGGATAACAGCGTCTTCCCTCTTTACATTCTTTACTGGCTAACAGACAAACATGAAAACCTGAAGAAGCAGGATAGGAGTTGGATTCCAGGGCCTGGGAACATGAACTCAGTTTTGATCCTGCCAGCAAGGTAGAACTCATTCCTCAGATGGCTAAACTCAGGAAAGCACCTCGTAACAAAAATAAAGATATTTGTTGAAATGATGTGTTAGAAAGAGAGAGAGAGAGAGAGACTATTCAATGTTGTTGCACTGAGCCAAGAGGCCAGGCAGTTTGAAGAATGAGGAAGACACAACCCAGAAGTTGAGTCCATCACTTTTACTTCTTGTATTCTCAGCTTAGTTCCATAAATAGTTGTAAGGGAGCAGGAACTGTGAGTCTTGCATGAGAGAGAATGTGTTGCAGTCAATGCAGCAGAGATCAACAGACGTGAGATACCTAAATCAATCTTTATCTCTCGACCTTTTTTATTTATCTATCATCCATCTTTACCTGTCTGTATCTATCTGCTGATAGTTAGATTACTATAAAATATATTGCAATTAAACACACTCCTCTTTGGAGGCAATACTAAAAACAGCTGAGTGGCATACACGTCATTCAGAAGGTATGATGTTGGTGCTGGCAGACCATGTAAGACCATGGCCTACATTCTTGTGATGGTCTCTTGCATGATGAAAGGTGTCTTATAAGAGAAGGTTGGTGACATAGCTACCTGTGAGCCTGGAGGAATGATGCCGCCCTGTGTAGGGTTGACCACCCTGTGAAAATTTAACCATGGTCTGGTTGGTCTTTGGCAGAGAAAACTCTGTCTGAGATTAGAGATGCACCATCTTTGCAAGCAGCTGCTGGTGCTTTGCTTACTAGAGAATTGAGGACACACTCAGCAGCCTGAGGGGAAAAGATAGCTGACCTCCACAGAAACCGTCTCTTGTATGCATGGCTGTTAAAAACCTCCCCTCTCCCATTTGGCAAATCACTTGGCCTTGTAGGAAGATCAAAATTAGCGGTAGAAGTTGAAAAAGATAAATGTTGGGCTGGATAGAAAAAGATAAATGTTGGGCTGGATAGGTGGGCTATTGGGCAAGAGCACTTGCTGTACAAACATGAAGACTTGAGTTCAAGTCCCTTTTACCCTTATTAAAAAAAATGGTCACAAGTACCTGTGATCCCAGTGCTATGAAGTAGAAACAGAGGAGCCACTGGGCTTTGCTGCCTCTAGCTTCAGGTTCAGAATGAGGCAGAAAGTGAAAGCCAGACGCCCAGTATTAACTGATTTCCACAGGGACTCATGCATATACACACATGTGTACAGGAAGCACATGTGCACACACGTGCACACACATATACACATGTACATTAAAAAATTAAAAGTTTATTCTCCAGTTATTATTATGTGGCTATTCTAAATAGAAACACCCTCTCTTAGAAGTAGGAGGGAGTCTGGTAAGATAGGCGAGCCGAGCAAGCAAGGCTTAGGTAGCTTGGGAGGTCCCAATACACACAAGGTTCTTTCCTAAAGTTATACAAGTAGCAAACAATATCTAAGAAGAGAAGACCCTTCAGGAGCTGCCTACACACTGGGCAGGGAACTCCAGCATGCAGGGTTTCTTGAGTTTTCATCCATATTCGTGTGTGCTCACTGGTGATACTTTTGTCTTTGCATCAGATATAACCCTGGAAATGGCCCATGCAACTATAGGCTCACCAAGCTTGACTTGGGTGGAGTTGTGTCCATGGTCTGTCACTGGTGGCCTATCTGGAGTGAATAAGTCATTCATATCTCCTTAGGAAAAGTCAGTCACACAACAGTAGTATAAACATAATTTTGATCAGTTCATAACCATCCAGATTCTTTTCCTGATATTACATTTACAATGGATCTAGTTGAAGCATTGGCCCAAAGTATCATGGGTTCTAAATGAGATGTGTCACACACCTCAGTTACTCAGAACACGTTCTGGCCACATTTGGTATACTGAGAGTCCACGCGCAAGGGGAGAGTAGGCTGGAGAATGGGGGCAGTGGTGGGGCCAAGGTCCCACTGCCCTGCGTGACCCCACTGGCGCTTCAACTCGACGCCTCAGGAACTGGTGGGCTTGATCTGATCTGCTTCAATGAGCAGAACCGTTTGAGACTACATGAAAACCTTTCAGACAAGAAAGCTGAAAGCAGAGATTCAAAAAGACTGGAGTGCTGGGGCATTACTGCTTTGTTTGTTTACATTTTAAAGCCCCTGCAACTTATCCCTATTGCTCTTCATAAACGATGTCTCTCTGTATGCATCTATATGTAATCTCCTTCTGGAAGGTAATATCATTTCTTAAGTTCCTCATTTTCCCCATCAGAGGTGAGTGGTGTAGAGAAGACCTAACACATTTTAGTTAAAATATATATGTACTCTGTGTGTGTGTGTGTGTGTGTGTGTGTGTGTGTGTGTGTGTGTGTTGTGCATGTGCTGTCGAGCGCTTGCAGAATTCAGAGGGTAGTTTTCAGGAGTCAGTTCTCTCCTTCCATGAAGTCTCAAACCTAGGTCCTCACAGGTGACAGTAAGTGCCCTTACCACTGAGCCATCCTGCCGGTCCTTAACATTTTCTATTTATTTGGGCCGAACGGTCTGGGCTCTGCATTTCAATGTGCTGTGCACAAGTGATTGAGCAATTGCCCATGTGAAAAATAAAGTTGAGGGCCAGTGAGATGACTCAGAGGAGCAGAAGTGCTTATTCCGCAAACCTGACAGCCCGAGCTTGAGCCATCAAACCCCTCGTGGAAGGGAGAGAGAGGAAAGCTAGAGTAAAACTGAAAAAGGAAAGAACAGAAAACAGAGAAAAATGATCTTTCGCAGAAGCAATCAAATGGTCGCCTAACTTTTTCTCACTGTGGTAAATGGCAGTCTCTGCACAGCGTGGCTTTATGTCACATTTGTGTGCTCTTCACATCCAAAAAGGTAATCGTTGTAAGAAACAATGTGCTCTTAAGTTTTGCCTCTGGTAATAGCCTCGATAGTGTATGGAAACTTAACTTCATATTTAAGATATTTCTTGTTTCAGCCCTGATGAGGATGTAATTTATTCTAGTCCAGAAGAAGTTTCAAAATGGACTCTCCATCGTGGCCAACTTTACCCATGAGTCAACTCTCATCTGGTTGTAGCAGGAGCTCTGCACTGGCTTATATAAAATCCACAGAGACAGAAATCTGTTGGGGGTTGGTCTGGTGCTGCTATGTATTCAAATGCTAAATAGTGGGCCCCCAAGATCTGGTTGCCTCCAGATGAGCAAATTCTCACATATACCAGTCTTTGCTTTGTAAACCTTGCTCCTCAGTTTAATTGGCTGTGATTGGGCAGTAGACAGAGAAAGACGGGACTTGAGGATTGAGTGAGAGGTCTTGGGAGAGACCAGGAGAAAAAGGAGAAAGGAAGTGGAGAGAGGAGATGGGTGGGCCAAGAGCACAGTGGACCCTGAGGACAGGCTGATGGAACAGGAATAACCCGGAAACAGCGAGTAACAAGGATCGTATGGCTGGGGTGGAAGTTACAGTAGCTCACACCCCGCCCAATCTAGCTTTATAGCTTGCAAATAAAATACCAGGATTTTGAGTCTTTTATGCAGGCTAGCTGGATTCTATAATTCATTTTACAAAATTCCATACATCTTAATCAAGTCTCCTGTGACTACTGCGGTCCACAGGTCTTAGCTGGTAAATATTTTATATGTAGCTTTCTAGTAATACCATTCGTTTCATCAATCAATAGCAAGTTGACCCCAAGATTACTGAAAATTTGGAAGAAGATATAGAATATTGAATTATTCATTTTTAATAGCCAAGGCAATACATGTTTATTGCTCTGGAGAAATGACTCTTGATTTTTTAATAGAATATATATCAGAGATTTCAGAATAGTACAAAAAGGGCTGTCTTCTTGCAGACCTGTTTTGAGATTGTCAGTTGTTATACATACAGAGAGCACTGTATCCAGGGGGCTTAGCCCCAGCTTGACTCAAGGGAATTCACAAGCTGTTATTTTTTAATAGTTCAATTGCATAAGCACTTAATGAACAAAGCACAATGCAAAGTGTATTCCTGGGGATCTCTTAGAGTAGGAGATGACAACTCTATCTCTGTTTACTTAAGCGATGGACACTGGGACACAGAAGTCTCACAGAGCATCTGGCCGGAAGATGGTCAGGCCTCCTTGGAGCTGAAAAGCAATGGATGTCATTCTATTGCTGTTTTTTGAAATGGTCTCACTCTGCAGTGAGTGAGAGGCTGGCCTGGAATTCACTGCATAACCCAAGCTGGCCTTGAACACGTATGGTAGAAGGAAGGAGAGAACCAGCTCCTAAAATGTGTCCTCTGACCTCCACACATTCACTGTGATACACACACACACACACACAGAGCTAGAGAACAAGAGAGAGAGAGAGAGAGAGAGAGAGAGAGAGAGAGAGAGAGAATAAATAAACATAAGAATACAATTTTAAATAGAAAGTTAAAAGCAGATCTAGAACCTTGGGGCTGGAGAGATGGCTCAGTAGTTCAGAGCACAGACTGCTCTTTCAGAGGTCCTGAGTTCAATTCCCAACAACCACATGGTGGTTTACAACCATCTGTAATGGGATCCAATGCTCTCTTCTGGTGTGTGTCTGAAGACAGCAACAGTGTACTCACATACATGAGAGAGAGAGACAGAGAGAGAGGAAGGAAGGAAGGAAGGAAGGAAGGAAGGAAGGAAGGAAGGAAGGAAGGAAGGAAGGAAGGAAGGACTAGAAAAACCAGTTACTCTCAAAGGCAGCACCCCAAGCAGCACCCCGAGACAACACATTGTTCTACTTACTCCGTCAGACCTCAGCGCTCTGTCTTTTTATTTGATTTTGCAAATAAGAAAATGTTTGCGTTAGTTTCCCTCAGTCATGATTTGGTTTCCAGTTCACAAAGTAGAAACTCGTTTGTGATTACAAACAGGTAGAGGAAAGCCTATGCAAAAACCTGGGCTGAGATGACAGACATCCTTTCCAATAAAAAATGGTCATGAAATTACTGAAGGGAGCTTTCCCCTGCAGCATTAACAGGTCAAACTGCGAGTATAAACTTGAGAATAGAGCAGAAACCTAAAGCAGTGGGAAGGGGACACATCCCCACACTCTCAGGCTTCCCACTACTCACTCGGTCCCACATCCCCACACTCTCAGGCTTCCCACTACTCACTCGGTCCCAGTTGATGAAGCTAGTTGGGTAGCTTTAGGAGGTCTTGCTGGAGGAGGGATGGGCAGTGTGGGGGTTGGGAGTTCAGCTTTGAGGTTTTAAAAGACTTGTGCCATTTTGAGTTCGCCCCAGGATTCCTGCCTGTGATTTGTTGTTAAGCTCTGGGCTACTCCAACCTCTTGGAGGCTGCTACCTTGGCTCTGCTATCATGGACTATTATTCCCCAGGAACCTTAAGCCAAGTAAAGCCTTTCTTCTATAAGTTGTCTGGGTCATGGTGTTTTGTCTCAGGGGTAGAAAAGTAACTAAGACAAAGCTTATACTGTTTCCACTCCTCCCACCAGAGACTGTCTGTCCAGCTCTTTGCCCATCTACCAGGGGGTAAGTGAATGCCATAAGAGAAGAAAACTGATGTTTCCTGCATGAAGATTTGCCCGGGGTCTAGCCTGGAGCTTATTCAAACATTGCTTCTTAGAAACAGTGGATCATGCCATGTGGGAAATGGAGCAGTTTGTATCATTTTAGCAAATGATTTTTAGCTAAACTGGATATATAATTATAGACAATTGTATTTGAAATACTCTCACATACTTAGAGGGTTTAGATTCATTGAGCTATTTGTTCTTTGGAATGTTCTTTAGCTTCTGTACACAAGGTTTCTTTTTACATATTACATAAGTATACATAAGTATATTCTTAAGAAAACTGAAACAATACAGAGAAACATATGTACAGTATGGGGTTTGAACATAAACTAGTGTTGCTCATTGGGGGCATTTGTCCATGCGCCATGAGTGGTTACACAAGATAATTCTGGTCAATGAAGTATAAATTTAAGTCAGTTGGGAGGGGTCCCTGGAAAGCTAGTTCTTCCCTGACAAAAAGACACACCCATCATTTCCTTTTTATCCCTTCTTCCTTTCTTCCTTCTTTCTTTTGCTCCTCTCTTTCTTTTTTTATGGTTGGATTTGGAGAGAGTTCCTAAAGGCTATCTTGTGACTTCAGGTAAGAAAAACACCCAGAAGGAGAACAAAGCTAGAAAGGACAGAGAGCCCTGTGGTCCCCACCTAGACAGCTTTCCTTTGGACTTGACATATGAGTGAAAGTATTTTTCCTATACTTTTTCTTTCCCAGGCATTTATAAAGTCTATGTGCTGATTATCATCCCATTCCGGGCTTCCCAGAGCTAACAGTCTTTTTTTTTTTTTTTTGAGACAGGATCTCTCTAAGTAGCAATGGATGTCCTGGACCTTGCTATGTTGACCAGGCTAGCCTGGACCTTGCTATGTTGACCTTGCACTCATAGAGGTCCTCTGGCCTTTGCATCCACAATATTGGAATTAAAGGTGAACACTATCATGCCCAGCTAAATTATTTTTTAGATTTATTTATGTGCATTGAGAGTTTTGTCTGCATGTATCTATGTGTACCATATGCCACTAAGGATCAGACGAGGGCATCAGATCTCTTGAGACTGGAATTACAGATGGTTGTGAACCACCTAGCAGCTAGTGCTAGGAACTGAACCTCGGTCCTCTGAAAGAGCAGCAAGTGCTCTTCACTGTTGAGCTAACACTCAACACTCTTAATATTGGTGTGAATCTTTGGAGACCCATCTCTATTTATAACACATTTTTTTTCTAAACATATTAGGATCATCAAGAAACTCTCAGCAGGTAAAAATGCCTTATAGCAAGGCCCGTGACCAAAATTCAATCCCCGGGGCCCAAATGGTGGAAGGAGAGAATGGACTCCTGTAAATTACCCTATGACCACTGCACATGCATTGTGGCATGCATATACATGCCCCTGTCTCTCACACAAGCAGAAATAAATATTTAAAATGATATTTATAGATTTTCTCCTCTTTAAAATGAATGTGCAGTCAATGTCTAAATCCTAGTGTCTTGAAATAATCTGTATTATTATTGCTGAACATTATTCCCATAGCTCATGTGAGAATATCTGGAGTCAGTCTCTCATACAAACACTCCATTCACTTATGGACACACACACAAGTCTGTACATATAAACAGACATCCCCCTAATACATGAAGCAAAATCACATACACACATGTCATATCCTTGTACTCTCATGAGAGGAAGAACAAGAGAAATAAAAGCCTGCAAAAATTGCTTTGTTTTACTTGAACAAGCAATAGTAGAATACCTTAAAATTATAACTGCACTTTTATAGAAAGCGGATACCTGAAATTCAGATTAGATATCATTCTATTGGCATTAGGATTATAGAATTAATATTAGTAATTAGTGTTTGAGGACAAAGCTTGTCATATACACTTTATCTTCCTAAAAATATCTGTAATATTTAGTATTATATATGGTAACATAAGCATGAGCTTGGTTTGTTGAATTAAGTCTGATTTAGAATATTGAAATGAGTTATTAGTTTGTACTTGTAAATTTAAGTTGAAATTTTCCTCCTTATATAAAGTATTAGAATGCCTAAATAGTCCTTAAGGTTCATCATATTTTTTAGATTAATTTATGACTTTATTACTTGAAAAGATTTTATCATTCAGAAAATTCAGCTTAAAACATATTAACATTTTAATTAACTAAGTTTAGAAATGAAACAGTATTAATTGAAGGCCATTAAAAGTGACAGCTCAAATTTACTAAGTTTATAAATGTATCCTTTCCTTGGGATTAAAATATTCCCTGCTACAGGGAGGAGGAAGGCCCGTAAGACTCAAGAAGCTTGGGAAACTTACCATGTTCTAGAGGTTGAAACCTCTAAGGCTACAGTAGCCTCTCCCCAAGGTTTTATGGCAGCAGCCATTTGCTGGCGAAGAGAACAGTCTTCCTTGGAACTTCGTGAAAGTTATACAGGAGCTTCAAGGCTCCAGCCTTCAGAATTCATCATTAAAGCTGGGTGAGCTTCCCAGTGTGAAGTGGCCTCTGAGTTATCTATACTTCTATAGGAACCCCAATAAGCTAGTTGGTTCATCAGGATAGACATGGGTATGATTGCTTCTTTGGCTTGTCAACGATGCTCTCAGTGTCTTGAGGATAGAATGAAATGTGTAAGCTGAGCTTAGATTTTCAAAGAAGAACTCAACCAGAATGTCTGAGCCAAGACATTGTGGTATTCAAGCTCTCGTTCCAGCAGACGAGGCTCACAGGAGGCAGGGACTGTGAAGAGATCATGAGGATAAATAAGATGTACATTATTTATTGACATGTATGTTATTTACTAGACATGTTGGTAGCATGAGGTGAGTGCTGGTAAAAGCGAAGGTGCACACCTCCGACTAAAGGCCATATTTATATATAAGTCACACAAAAGTGACATTCACCAGGAATAGTTATATAGCAGCTTGCGCTACTGTTTACTTTTGGGTTCCCCGATATCCAGTGCAGTGTTGGCCATTATGTGCTTACTCTGAGCCCTGCAAGGTGCCTAACATCAGCCATCTTGACTCATGTTGGAGATCTGTGTCAGCACCATACCATGTAAACACATCTGTGTCAGCACCATACCATGTAAGCACAATCGTATCCTCACAGCCCTCTGTCCCCAACAGAGTTCAGTTGATTATTGATTTTTCCTTTTTTTTAAAAAAGATTTATTTATTTATCTATTATTATATGTAAGTACCCTGTAGTTGCCTTCAGACACCCCAGAAGAGGGCATCAGATCTCATTATAGATGATCTTGAGCCACCCTGTGGTTGCTGGGAATTGAACTCAGGACCTCTGGAAGAACAGTCAGTGCTCTTAACCACTGAGCCATCTCCCCAGCCCTGATTTTTTTCCTTTCTTTTATTATAGATTTTTAAAGTAAAAGCTATCTCTCAATTATCTTTCATGTGATTATAAACCTACATCTACATAAGAAGGTTTTAAAAAGCAGAACTTTGAGAAAATAGTCTCTTTGTTTGCTACTATGTATGCCAGGCTACCTAGCGGGAAATCTTCCAAAGAATTTTCTGTCTCCCTCTCTCATCTCATTATAGGAGCACCAAGTTTACAGACATGTGCTACACCCTGATTTTACATGGCTTGTGGGGATATAGTCTCAATTCCTTCCAGTTGTTCAGCAATCAATCTCTTGAGCCCTTTATTTAGTTTTTAAAATGCATTTCCTCTTTTGGTCTTGAGGTTTTCGGTTGGATATCAGCTTTCCTTCTGTTGGTTTGTCTATACCTATTACTCTTATCGAGTTCTTTGAAGCGACTTTAATCCACCTGCCTTTCTTCTCTACATTCCTCATGACACCTTCAAGTCTTCCTTTCCTCCAAGCTAGGAGATGGTGGTAGATGGCTTCCTGATATAAATTTCTTGTCTTTCTTCCTAATAGAATTTTGTTTTGGGTTTAATGGCAATAAATATAGCTTATTAACCTGACTTGGTTAAGCTGGAGGGTGACATCTTGTGGAGGGTGGCATAGTGTAAAAAAGGTCGGTGACTCTTGAAGAATGAAGCTCAGACTCAAATAGAATGCAACAGCAAAAAGCGTTTAATCTTCAGAGAAGTTGCATTCAGGGGCTCACCATACATTAGAATAGAAGACAGAGGTGTGAACTTTGCAGAGTCAGTTTAAAGCCTGTTAGGGTAAAAGTGAACAACCTTTACCTTTCTTCCCCTTGATTGGTTGGCTTGGGTATAGGCCCCTTTGTGATTGGCTAAGGCTCTGGGAGACTGGGGGAGCTTTTGCTGATTAACTGTACTTGGCTCAAGCTAGGTGGTTGGTCAGCTTCCACAGCTCCTGATTGGTTGCCCATGAGGTTGGCTCAAGCTAGGTGGTGGAGCAGCTTCTTGATTGGATACTTGTTTCAGACTTTTTCAGTTCTTGGAAACAGAGAGGTATGCCAAACTGCCAGTTTGCAGCCCGTCATGGAGTCAGCCTAACTTGGTCCTCCTGAGACAAGGAAAGATAAATCTGTTTGTGTAAGATGTAAGGAAGCACTCTTTAAAAAAAAAAAAAGATATTTATTTACTTATTTATTTAATGTATGTGCACTGTCGCTGTCTTCAGACACTCCAGAAGAGGGTATTAGATCCCATTAGTGGAACTGTTGGAAAAGAATTAGGAGATGTGGTTTTGTTGAAGTACACGTGGTCTTGGTGGGAGCTTTGTCAATGGAGATAGGCTTTGAGGTTTCAGAAGCCCACACCAGACCCTACTTGCAACTTGTGGATTAGATGTGAGCTCTCATCTTCTTCTCATCATCTTCTTCTTAGTACCAGGCCTGCCTGTCTACTGCTACACTCTCTGGAATGATGATAATGGACTAAACCTCTGAAAGGATAGGCAAGCCCCCAGTTAAATTCTTTTTAAAGAGTTGTCTTGGTCATAGTATCTCTTCCTAGCAATAGAACAGTATCTAAGACAGTTCTGAATGTAGAATGTTCCCCTAAGGCTCATGGATAAAGTCTATGACAATGGACAATTACCCCCAGACCCCCTCACCGGAAGACTCTTTCTTTCCCAGAATGTTGAGGCCACACAATTCCAAGAAAAACCATGGGTTAATAGTCTATGGGGCCAACCAACCTGGCAGTAGACGTTTCCCCCTTAGGAAGACCCCAACATCCCATCAACACCAACCAATCAGTTTAATGGTTAAACTGCCCCGCCAATAGTATTCTGCCCAGTTGCTGTTGCTGAAAACTGCCCTGCTCAAAAAGTATATAAACTTCTGCCAGTATGTGCTTGGGCTGCTTCTTCTCCTGTATGAGTGATTGTCCCCAACAAGTTGGAACAATAAAATCCTCTTGTGATTGCATCGATTGCCGTCTCCAAGAGCTTCCTTCAAGAGGTCCCGGTAGTGCGACCTTTAGGCTTCACACATACATTTGAACACTTGTTTCCCAGCTGGTGATGCTGTTTGGGAAGGCTTAGAACCTATAGGAAATGCTGAGCTAGAGGAAATGGGCCACTGAGGGTAGCAGGAGGTTGTATATCCCAGTTTTCTATTTACACTCTGTGTTCTGACTTCCAATACAATGTGACCAGCCAGCCTCTCACTCCTCTGCCAAGCCTTCTCCACCATGATGGAATGTAGTATGCTCTTTAACTGTGGACCAAGATAACCCTTCTTTCCTTCCTTAAATTGCTTCCTGTTAGGTGTTTTGTTGCAGAATCCAGAAATTAACCAATACAATGTAAACAATTGTATTGGTATACATATAATTGAAAATAATTTCCACTACTGTATATCATCCCCTTTCATGTCATTCGGTTTAGGGGGAAGATAATCCAGTATTTGGGATTCACTCTGCTTTCAGCTTTTCTCACTGTGTCAAAAATACATTAGTAAACTAAAACAATGGCAAGAGATACAGAGACTCACAGCCAAACATTGGATGGGGCTCAGGGAGTCTTGTGGAAGAGTTGGGGGAAGGATTGAGGAACCCAAGGAGGACAAAGACTCCACAGGGAGACCAACAGAGTCAACTAACCTGGACCCTTAAAGAGTCCTAGAGACTGAACCACCAACCAAAGATCAAGCTCAGGATGGATCTAGCTCTGCCCCCACCCCAGCCCCTGCACATATGCAGCAGATGTGCAGCTTGGTCTTCCTGCATATCCCTCAACAACTGGAGCAGGAGCTGTCCCTGAATCTGTTGCCTGCATGCCTGCCTGTGAGTCTTGTTCCCCAACTGGGCTTCCTTGTCTGGCCTCTGTGTGTGTGTGTGTGTGTGTGTGTGTAGTATACCCAGAGGGGGACTCCTCCTTCTCAGAGGAGAAGGGGAAAGTGAAACAGGAGAATCTTTGTGAGAGGGAACTGGGGGTGGGGGGCTGATATTGGGATTTACAATGAATAAATAAAATGTTTAAAAATCTTGAAAGAGGGGCTGGTGAGATGGCTCAGCGGGTAAGAGCACCCGCTCTTCCAAAGGTGATAAGTTCAAATCCCAGCATCCACATGGTGGCTCACAACCATCCTTAAGGAGATCTGGCACCCTCTTCTGGAGTGTCTGAAGACAGCTACAGTGTACTTACATTTAATAAATAAAATATATAAAAAAAACATGAAAAAAATCTTGAAAGAATTATTTTGACTCAGAAATTTCAGTTTATGGTCACTCTGGGCCCATGGAAAGGCAGGAAGTACACTGGGGTAAAGGAGCAAGGAAGAGCAACACTCAGTTTATTGTGGCCAAGAAGTGTAGCCATGAGGTGTCAGGGGACAAGATCTATCTCTCAAGGCACAACACCTTAGTGACTCCAGTTCCTCCAACTAGGCCCCACCTCCTAGCTTTTATCATGTCCTAGTAACATCATTAAAGGATGAATCCATAATTGGATAACCCCAATTAAGCAAAGGCCCCATGATACAATCACTTCCCTAAATCCTAGCCTCTGTTGGGAGCCAAGTCTTCAACAGTGGAGTTCTGAGGGCAGATTTCTTATCTAAACCATAGCAGTGTATGCGCTTTCGAAAGGAGCTGAAAAGAATTCTTCCTCCTCCTCCTCCTCCTCCTCCTCTTCCTCCTCTTCCTCCTCTTCTCCTCCTCCTCCTCCCCTCCTCCTCCCCTCCCCTCCTCCTCTTCTTCTCCTCTTCCCCTCCTCCTCCCCCCTCCTCCTCCCCCCTCCTCCTCTTCTTCTTCCCCCTTCCCTCTCCTCCTCTGCCGCTGCCACTGCTTCTTCTTCTTCTTCTTCTTCTTCTTCTTCTTCTTCTTCTTCTTCTTCTTCTTCTTCTTCTTCCTCTTCTTCTTCATATCAGAATGATTCAAATTGAGCAAAACCACATCAGGACTCGACAAATATTGTCACCTTGATGATAATTTCAAAAGTCTGTGTGGAGATGTAGAGGAAGGGGAGGAGGTAGTGGCTAGCTATATTCCTCTCAAGCAAGCAAGACCTGGTGTTTTATTTTGCCTTTCTGGCTTTCAAATATTTGATGATGAGCTACCTTATAAAAATTGTGTCCTCTCTTGTTTTATAAAGAGTCTAAAATCCAGAATTCAAAAATGATGTTTGTATCACCCTGCTCCGCTGTGTGCGCGTTGAGATAATGGATGAGGTGAAGCAAGGAAGCAGAAAGTGGTCCAGCTCAGGCCAGAGGACCCCAGCAGTGGTCCAGCTCCGGTCAAAGGATCCAGAAGGGGCTGGGGATAAGGATGGACCATCCAGAGAGTGCTCCACCTGGGTGGTCCATCACATAATCAGCCACCAAATGCAGACACTACTGCAAACGCCAGCAGGATATTGCTGAAAGGACCCTGATATAGCTGTCTCCTGTGAGGCTTTGACAGTCCCTGACAAATACAGAAGTGGATGCTCACAACCATCTATAGGGCAGAACACAGGGTCCCCAATGTAGGAGCTAGAGAGAGTACCCAAGAGCTGTAGGGGTCTGCAACCCTATAGATGGAACAACAATATGAACTAATCAGAACCCCCAGAGCTCATGTCTCTAGTTGCATATGTATTAGAAGATGGCCTAGTTGGCCATTATTGGGGAAGAAAGGCCCTTGGTCTAATAATGTTTATATGCCCCAGTACAGGGGAATGCCAGGGCCAAGTCGTGGGAGTGGGTGGGTAGGGGAGCAGGGCAGGGGGAGGGTATAGGGAACTTATGGGATAACACTTGAAATGTAAATGAAGAAAATATCTAAGAAAAAAAAAAGAGCAAGCCTGTACCTTTATTTGCTTTATTGAATTAGTATTCCCCCAGCCCCCATATGGCTTTATTCAGCTCTTAATTAAACACCAAAGAAGCCACAGCAACTCCTTCAAATCCCCAGGATACTAATTTAGTTGTTTCAATTTACTGTAAGAAGCTCACTAACAGGCACTACCCTGAAAACACTAGGCAGACCCCCTTCATAGTATGCTTTCACGACACATGTCTCCTTCATAGTATGTTTTTACGGCACGTCTACGTTCATAACATGTTTTCACTAAGCATTCCTTCTTCACAGTATTGTTTTAAAACCAAAAATCCCAGCTGTTCGATTTTACCAGTGAAAGCTCAGAAGGCAGACACTACCGTGAAAGCCTGCCAGCTCAGAGAGGCAGAGAAAGCACCCAGCTGACCTTCCCACTCCACGGATGCCCAGAGGAGGAAAGCTCATGCTCTTTCAGCTCAAAGCCCTCCTTTCTGTTTTCATAAGCTCACCCCGTGTCAGCCTGGATGCTTGTTTCACCTCTGGACATAGGGTTGACTTTATTTAGCTCTTGGATTAAAGGTGTGAGCTAGGGCTGAGCCACACCACAACAAAATTTTTTCAGTTAACAACGCGATCTTGGGGTTCATGGTGTGATCAAATATCCTTCAACACAGTGTGTTCTCACTATGCATGCCTCCTTCATAATACAGTTTACACTACGCATAGTTCCTTCCTAATATGTTTTGTCTTCTATACAATTAAATGGAAAAGGCCGTTCTGCTTTAGTTTCTCATTCATTTTAATTTGAGTGAGCAGATGTTTTATGTGTACTACAGTCAGCTATTTAATTTGTAATATGGCAAAGCCTATGATAGCAGTTTATGTTTTGTTATACTGTGGTCTTAATTTCCTCCAAAATGTTATTATAAAAATTGAATGTATTTTTATTTTCCAGTTCATATAGGGCATACCAAGAACACAAGTAGGCTCATAAAATTTAACTATTTTTTTAAAATGAGGTCTTTTCTTTTTTTCCTGAAGAAGAATGAGGGAAGCAAAAAAAAAAAAAAAATGGAAGTAAGGAAAGAGGGAATAAACCAAGCCACAAAGCTCTCAGCTTGCCAAAGGCCACGACCCACAGCAAGGAAAGATCATGATGCGTAGGAGATTGAATTGGTTCCCATGGAAAATGTTGTTTTTTCTGACATAATGTTGTTATTCATACCATATATATTTACATTACATTTCATGCATATATTCACATGATTATTTTAGAAGATTTGGATAAATAGGGTATATATAATATATTTCGTAACATGTATATTGCACATATGTAGTATATAATATATTTAGTATGCATTTAGAATTTGTAATTGAGGCAGTGTTGCTAATTAGTGTTATGTCATTTATTTAAGAGGAAGGGTACTGGGCATTAACCGCTCTTCCCGAGGTCCTGAGTTCAAATACCAGCAATCACATGGTGGCTCTCAACCATCTGTAATGAGATCTGACGCCCTCTTCTGATGTGTCTGAAAACAGCTACAGTGTACTTACATATAATAATAAATAAATCTTTGGGCTGAAGCAAGCGAGCAGGGCTGGAGTTCAATTCCCAGCAACCATATGATGGCTCACAAGCATCTATACAGTTACAGTGTACTCATATACATAAATAAGTAAACCTTTACCTTTTATTTATTTTATTTATTTATTTATTTATTTATTTTTATTTTTTCTCGCTCCGGCTGGCCCCGCTCGCTCTGGTCGGCCCACTTGCTCAGTCTCTGCTCTCTCCAGTCCAAAGATTCATTTATTATTATTCATAAGTACACTATAGCTGATTTCAGATGCACCAGAGGAGGGTGTCAGATCTCATCATGGATGGTTCTAAGCCACCATGTGGTTGCTGGGATTCGAACTCAGCACCTTCGGAAGAGCAGTCAGGTGCTCTTACCCGCTGAGCCATCTCACCAGCCCCATAAATAAGTAAATCTTTAAAAAAAAAAAAAAGGACAGGAAGGAAACTTTATTAGAAATACCTCCATATGATGGGGCTGTAGGAAAGTCTGTGGGACATTTTCTTTATTAGTGGAGGGAGGACCCAGTCCATTGTGGGTGGAACCATCCCTGGACTGATGGTCTTGGATTCTATAAGAAATCACAATGAGCAAGCTGTGAGGAGCAAGCCAGTAAGCAGCACCCCTCCATGGCCTCTGCATCAGCTCCTGCCTTTAGGTTCCTCCATGCTTGGGATCCTGTCCTGACTTCCTTCAGTGATGGACTATGGTTGTGAAAGTGTAAATTAAATAAACCATTTCCTCCCCAACTTGCTTTTGATTATTGTCCTTCATCACAGCCAAAGTGACTCCAACTAAGAAGATAAGAAGCAGGAATCCCAGCACAATCGACAACTGTTTAAGGTCTCTCCCTTCCTGGCTGTAAACAATGTCCTAGGTATCTCACCAGGAACCACACTTACAGGGAAAGGACACACAGAAAACCCCTTATACAATCCTAATGGTATTATTCTACCCAAGGCATCTCTGCTGGGAGTCATCCCATAACCCATTTAAAAAGAAAAACACACACACGTTTTTCTTTGCAATGTTTGAGATATAATATCTATGGCTGATGGTAAGACAACTCATATCTACACTTAAGCATATCTCTTTTCTGAGCACCTCAATTTTAGCTTATCCCTGATGCCTAAAACCTGTGTAAAGATGTGTGTGTGTGTGTGTGTGTGTGTGTGTGTGTGTGTGTGTGTGTGTGTTAAGGCTTCCTCCTTCACTCAGAGAGGTGAGTAGGTATGTTTATTGTCTTCTGGAGCAACTTTCTTTCCATTTTTGAAAATTTCCCAACTCTGCTTCACACTGGCTAGTCCTGAAGTTCTTTCCTGCACAGAAGTCATCAATCCTGAGTTGGCCTGAGAGAAGATCCCTAAAAAATTAAGGGAACTAACTCATCAGGGCTTCTGAGGGTTGGAGTGAGTCTCTTCACCACTGATAGTCATCACAAAGATTTTCCCTGCACTGAGTACATGCATTAGTGACTAACTCTGAGTTACTGATGGGGCATTAGTGTCACATTAAGGAAAGAGATCAGTCATTTAACCAAGTGTGAGTATAGATTTGAATTTTCTACTTCATGTGTTCTCCCTTCTTTGTCTGCTTGTTATGTGACTCTGAATCTGTCGCTACCTGAAGGCTTGTGAATCTGTCCCTGTCCTTGTATGTCTTTATGTGTTGTGTGACTGTATACCTGTGTGTCTGTTCCTCACAAAATGCTTTTCTCTGTCTTTATAGAACTGTACAGAAATAATCACATGGGGAAGAAATGGGACATTCTTTCCATAAATCTTTAATAGAGTTTTATAGAGGATTGAGTCACTGACTCCAGATGACCTAGACAACAAGTAGTTCTACAAACATCATCATTTATCAACCAATATCCATAAGTAGATATTCATTTTAAAAGATTATTTTCAACCTCTGCATTTGCTGACTTCAGCAAAGTGGTATACATCCATTTTCTGGGCCATGGGCATCAAGGAGTACTGTATACTTACTCATTAGCTTAGATTGTAAATGTTGATTATGTGGGGAATCCTAGGCAAGTAAGGTTGATTATAGCATTGTTCCCTTCAAGGCAGGTTAAACAGTCAGTCTGAGTACACAGTATCAAGCAGTAACCTCAAGGTGTATTAACTCTGACTGTGAGGTACAGCCAAAGGTCCAGTCTTTTACATTTACTAAATGTAAGAAATATTTTCATAATATTGGATTGCCATATTCCTCATGTCTTATTGACAGGTAATCATACACTAGGCTCATTGCTTAGTGTGATTAAACTTGGGGCAATTTCTTATGAAATAAAAGATAACTAAAATATAATCCACATTACACGATTGCTTTGTGATTAAATGAAAGCAAACAACAGCTAAATAAAACCATCATTAGTTTTGTCTACCAGAATTTTGATCAAAAAGTATATGGATTATACTTATTCTGTTGTCAGATTCAATTTTTGATGTTTTGATAATTTTCAGCTCCTTCTTTGTTTCTCCAATTTTTCCTATTATTCTTCACTTGGGAATTACAACATTTCAACTTCTAATTGTGTTAGAAACATGATTGACAAAGATAGTAAATCCCTAGATATTGTAGTAAAAATATAATAATGTTTTAAAAATATGAAAATACATTGTAAAAAAATGATGAATATATTCTACAGCCATGCCACTTTGGTCTTGTCTGATCTTGGAAGCTAAGCAGGGTCAGCCTGATTAGTACTTGGATGGGAGACATGACAAATAGAGAAAAACAATTGTTTGTGGTGGATGGATAAAAAGTTACTTTAGCAGAAGTATATGCACCCTATGTAAGGGTAGAGTTGTTGCTCTCATAATCTCTCATATTTGAGTTTTATCTCAAGACCATTTCTTCATTCTTTACCTGGACATGTATTTTTTGAATAAAGCTCCAGTAGCATGGAGAAGACCTAGGTCTCAAACGGACCACTCTAGGGCAGGGCAGGTGAGCAAAATGAATGGGCCCAGTTGTGCAGGCACCAGATCCTTAAGCAGGCATTTACCTCAGCCCAGGCTTCTCATATAGGCTTCTCAATTTCTGATCTTGACCTTGAACTTGTGATCTTTCTGAGTGATGTGTTGGGATAGAGTTCCCTGAGACTGACCACTCCTGGTCTATGTGCTCTGGAATCCAACCCTGGGCTTTGGGAGCACTAGGCACACACTCTACCAACTAGGCTATACCCCCAGTTCTCTTTCAGTTTTTTTAAAAAAGTATTTTAGAGCTAATAAGCTAATATGTGGATTTCAGTCATCTTTCATGTTGCAATAGATAAAGAGAAGCTGCTTATCTAACCTAAAGGCATCATTTTGTGGGGAAAGCTGTGTCTATGAGAAGAAAGTATCACTTTTGCACATGCCCAGAGATTGTTGTATAAACTAATGCATGACACCTCTAAAGAGACCAACATTGTGAAATAAAGGTCATGTTTGTGAAATAAAAATTACAGGAGGACATTGTTTTGGGTTAAGTTGCTTCCTAGGACTCTGACAGACCAGGAGGCTAAATATCAAAGTGGAGTTGTAAGGTTCCCTCAGGGAAACCTACACTAGAGTCCTGGGATAGCGCGCACACCCAAGGAAATACAAGAGACCGTCTTGTTGTAAACACACGAGGCAGTTTATTTTTGGAGCTCCAGGTCGACACGTTCCCACGCAGGAGATAGGTGTGCGACCCTCATCCTCAGGCTCGAGAGTTTGAGGATGCTGGGCATGGTGGTGCACACCTTTAATCCCAGCACTTGGGATGCAGAGGCAGGTGGATTTCTGAGTTCGAGGCCAGCCTGGTCTACAGAGTGAGTTCCAGGACAGCCAGGGCTATACAGAGAAACCCTGTCTTGAAAAACAAAAGAGAGAGAGAGAGAGAGAGAGAGAGAGAGAGAGAGAGAGAGAGAGAGAGAGAGAGAGAGAGAGTTTGAGGGTTATATAGAAAAGAAAGATGGAGGGAGGTGTATAGGGTCTTTGGCCACCGCCTCCCTGTTAGGGCAGAAGCACAGGGAGGGAGCTCCTGCTCACTTAGACAAAGAAAGTGCGGGCAGGCTGCTGTTCCCCTGCCGGATGCACTTTCTCACTGTCTTCTCCTTTAGTGCTCAAGACTTAGTCCACGATAGGAAAGATGTTCTAAAAATATAAGAAACTGGGAAATGGAGGAAATGTGCACGATTACACACAATTGAACAGTTTAACTTTAACTAGCAATACATACGGGCACAGTGACTAAGGGGGTACTAATCGGCAGAGTAGCTGGTTAAACTCAAACCATATCTGAAGGGCAAGGGAGTGTCAGGCCAGACTAGATGGTCCATTAATCAACTGGACTTCGTCCCAGGACGTCCTTGCATCCCTTCCTTTATCTTTATGGTCAGCCTGTTTCTGGAGTG
This sequence comes from Mus minutoides, assembly GCA_902729485.2. Lineage (NCBI taxonomy): Eukaryota > Metazoa > Chordata > Mammalia > Rodentia > Muridae > Mus > Mus minutoides. The sequence continues at coordinate 53,845 of LR754471.1, forward strand.
ACTCAACAGATGTCCTAATATTCAGCTAGCCTTAGGCCTATTACTCTCTAAAGTTCTTTCTTCCTTTCAGAGTCACTCATAGTAAAGTTGGAAACCAGCAATTTCAATTAAACAGTTTATTTGGCCATCTGAGAAAATAGGCCTCCAGGAAAACAGGCAGATTTCAATGACAGGCCATTTTCTCTTGACAAGATAACCAAGTTTCCTCTTTTTTGTTGTTGTTGTTGTTGTTTTGTTTTTTGTGGTTTTTTGTTTTTTGTTTTTGTTTTGTTTTGTTTGAGACAGGGTTTCTATGTATAGCTCTGGCTGTCCTGGAACTCACTCTGTAGACCAGGCTGGCCTCAAACTCAGAAATCTGCCTGCCTCTGCCTCCTAAGTGCTCGACAAGTTTCCTCTGTTTTATCTTTTCATAGAAAAGGTAACCAATCAGTTATTTTCCTGTTGTAGGGTAACCAATTACTTTCTTATTGAAGGATAACCAATCAGTTACTTTCCTATTGAAAAGTAACCAATCAGTAATTTTCCTGTTGTAGGGTAACCAGTCAGTTACTTTCCTATTGTAAGGTAACCAATCAGTTACTTTCCTATTGTAAGGTAACCAATTAGTTACTTTCTTATTGTAAGGTAATATCAGTTATTTTCCTATTGTCTTGAAAGATCCTGAGAAAATGTAACAGGCCTCAAAGACCCAGAAACTGGAAAGAGATTTCATTATTAGTAGATAGCCTTTACATAGCTAAACATAATAGCCTGAACATTTCTTGAATCTGTGTGCTTGCCCCTACTGTTCTTTGAATGCATGTATTTGCCAACTGCTATAGCTCACTGCCAAGAGTTTGTGGGTTAGTTGATGGATTGAGATGCAGCTCACTGCCAAGTGTTTGTGGTAA
>LR753783.1:0-26920 GCA_902729485.2 Mus minutoides
TAGATAGCTTTTGGCAAGATAGCCATTTTTACTATATTGATTCTGCCAATCCATGAGCATGGGAGATCCTTCCATCTTCTGAGATCTTTCTCAATTTCTTTCTTCAGAGACTTGAAGTTCTTGTCATACAAATCTTTCACTTCCTTCGTAAGAGTCACACCAAGATATTTTATACTGTTAGTGACTATTGTGAAGGGTGTATTTCTATTGCCACTGGAATTTCCTCCTACTTCATCATCCTCTTTGTGTGTGTGTGTGAGTGTGTAGATGAGGTTTTCTTGGGTGTCCTGGGAGTTTCTTTGATGACCAGGCTGACCTTGAACTCAGAGATCTTCCTGCCTTTGCCTCTTGAATGCTGGAATTAAAAGCATGTGCCCCCATTGCTCAGCTCATCCTCTTTTTAAAATTTTTCTCACCCATGTATTTTAATTATCCCAGGGCATGAGAATTTAATTATCCTGGCCCAAGTCTAAAGAGTTACTCTAGTACAAAGTTAAAGGGCCTAGCCTTCTAGACTACCAATTCTTCACAAACTTTGAGCAATAAATAAAGATTGGGAAAATTTGTAAAAATATCATAAATTTGGTAATTTTCTAGAGGCCTTCAGGAACATACTTTATTATGAAGAAAAGATCCAAATTCAAGTCAAAGAGAAAAAGAGACAAAAATGTTAGGGTCTGGGAAGATGACAAGGAGCAAACTTCTAGTCCCTTCCTACACACTGTTCTGTCGATGCTTAGGTTGAATGTGGCATGTGAAACACAAGCCACCAGGAAACTTCATAGGGAATTGATATTCAAAGTTTTGTGGGGTGCATCATTACCTGGGCATGCTTGAATGAAAGAGAGCCCATTACTTGTCTTTATCTCCAAAATGGTTAACACTGCACCACCTTATAATACCTTGTCATCATCAAGTGGCTGGGGATTTTAACTTGATCAACTGGCATATTAAGACTGTCAGGAGCCACCAGAATCAACCTGTCCCATTGTCAGAGTGAGCTTGGCCAGCTTTTTCTCAGAACTAAAACCACTTTGAAGTATCACAATGACTGTTTCCTAAAACTTGAAGCAAATTTCAAACCATTCTATGTAGAAGGTCAAATTCTTTGCTCTATGGTATAGCTAGGCTAATGAGTTATAATTCTCTAGGGAAAAGTCACAATGAACTTTCAATCATAATCGCGTGGGCTGCAAGAGTCCTGAACTTTACAGTGTCTGCAGGCTACTAATATCAAGTAAGTCTGCAAGGTGCAGCTGTGGAGCAGAAGGGCAGCACGTTAGGTTAAAAGGTTGCAAGATCTTCCTGATCTTAGAAATTAGTCTCTTTGCATCCTGACTTGGTGCAAAGCTTGCTTACTTTCTCACATTTTGAGAAACTTAATTCTGATAAATCTGCTACTTCACATTGCTTTCTGTGGGGGGGAAAAATTATGTAAGTTCTTATTCTTCCATTCCTGCAGTCTGTTTTTCTAAACATAAAGTTTAGTTAGAATGCACATGGTTATCCTTTTTCATCATCGATGGGTGCCTTTTTTATCTGCCACAAGGAGGCTAAAATACTGCAGATTAGGTAGTTTGGATCAAAGTCATAGCTTCTATATAGTTTTTTTGGTTTTTTTTCTAGATATATTTTTACCATCCTGCATTCTAAGCTATAATATACTGACATATTTTTCTTCAGGCTTTCAGTGTGTAGTAGTTTAAAGGAGAATGCCCCCCAAAACCTATACATTTGAACACTGCGGTTGATGAAACTCTTGGGAAGAATTAGTGAGTGAGTATGGCTTTGTTGGAGAATGTTTTTCACTGGGAGGATGCTTTTAACTTTCTAAAGCTATGCCAGCCCGGTCTTGTTCTTTTTGCTTGCTGTTTGTGGACCAGATATAACCCTCTCCGTCACTGCTACAGCACCATGCCTGCCTGTCTGTGGCCACACTCACTACCATTATGGTCATGGAGTCATCAGAAATTTTAAGCAAGCCTCTAATTAAATGTTTTGCATTTTGCTTTGTATTTTCGGTGTTTTTGTTTTTGTTTTTGTTGTTTTGTTTGTTTTGAAGTTGCCTTGGTCATGATGCCTCCTTGTAGCAATAGAAAGTAATGTAGACACAGGGACCAAATGGTAGCCATATGTATTATTAGTTTGAAACCTTAAAAATGGTAAAACACACAAACAAAATTATATTGAGGATAGTGAGATAGCCCAGCAGATAACGGCAATTGCCACCAAGTTCAGAGAACTGAGCTTGATCCCCCAGGCCGGTACAGTAGAGAACAGAACCAACTCCCCCAACCCCTCCCCCTGACTGGCATAGAAGAAAGTTGGATTTGAATTATAATTGGCATCAATGTCTCATAAGCTCGAAGGTTGCATGTGGATTTCATCCTTGAAGCATGGCACACTAGGTCAGCACACGGAGGCAGGGTGAGCATGACAGCTACATTAGTTCTGCATTCTTTGATGTCAGTTTCATTGCTGAGTGATATTTAAAAAATGGTAGAAAGAAGGCTGTTGCCTTTTATTCAAAACTAGGAGCATGCCAACTTCTGTGAGAAGAGATACTTTGTCCAGAGTTCATGAGTAATTCAGTGGGTGAAGGACTGCAAGATAGCTCAGCAGATAAAAGATGCCTACCACCAAGCCTGATAACCTGAGTTCAATCTCCAGGGCCCACGTGGTTGTATAACATCACCAACTCCCAAACCTTATCCTCTGACCACCACAAGTGTTTTGTAGCATACATACATTCATACATATACAAAATTACATGTAGCCAGAAGATTATCAAAAATTCTCTGGTTTACTCATTACAATACTTCGAAGATACTTTTTATTAAGCAATCATGGCAAATTTAAAAGCATAGTTTATTATTTCCAAATGGCTTTTCTTTTATCTGCAACAAATCATCTCAAAACGTTATGAACTGCTGTTTGAGCACAGAAATGTGGGTCTCAGGTTTGGCCATTAACTTACTGGATTATGTTTTCTTCACAGCTGTTTGCTCTCTGCAGATGGAAGAGTCCTGAGATGAGGAATGTCATCCAACTTTGAAAACTGCTGTTTCTGAGCATGATATCTAAGCTTTCTAAGAAAATCAATCTCACAAAGTCTATGGTGCTGACTATTTTTAAATATATAACTATTTTATGAAAAAGTGATTTTACCTCTCACATTTTGTGACATTAAAGGTATAAATTATGAGGTCATAACAATAGACACAGGTATATCCCAGTTATAGAGAAATATTTATTTATAGGGAAAAATATTAATTCTGAAACAATTAGTAATTGTTTTAAAATCTTGGCAAACAGACCCCGAGTTTAGTATATTTGGCCTTGTCATTTATTTAGATGAAAATTTCAATAGAATTAACATGTGATTGAAGACTGTTAATTTTGCTGACTGTGTACACAGTCATTGTTCTTCTGGTATCTTCCTCTGAAGGACTCTTTGTAGATACATACCTAAATCTTGAAAAGTGTCCATTCTTTTCCTACACTTTTTGGGGATTCTCAAAATCAATTGTCATTTGAGAGGTCCAACCTCACATTCAGGAGGATGATACCTTGTAGATTTAGTAATAATCTCTTCTTGAGAGTGCTGACTTATAAAAACGTAAAATGTCCTTCACATTTAGACTAACCACAGAATTCATGAAGCAACAAGGAAGGGAAAGGTAGCAATGTTAATAGTAAATTATATGACTGGACTCAGTGAAAGTAGACAAGTAACAGGTGCCTACGCATATCGATAAATAAAAGAAAGAAAGCACACTAGTCACAAAGCGAATTGTATATGACGAGTTATGATATTTAACTTTGTCAAGAGCAATTATATTCATGATAGGATGCAGACTTTATTCTGTATACTTTTACATGCAGGATTTTGTCTGTTATATTTGCGTGAGGTTTGAAGTTTAAGAGTGTGTCTATCTATTCCAGCAAGACATCAGCAAGCAGGTGAGGAAATGGATTATAATTACATCAAAATTTCAATTATAAGACCTTATTTAAAAATATTTTAATTTTTTTTTTTGCAATCCAATTTCCAAGGCCATGACAAGAACACAAACTGAACAATGGAGCTTCCAAGCCACTAAAGTTTTGCTAATCCCTCACCAAGAAATAAACTGTACTTTTCAATCAGTGAATGCAACTTTTTTTTTTATTAAATACAAGTTGTAAGTAATACAAATTATTTACCCTGAATTCTTCTGCCAGACTAACAGCAATGTTGAAATTTTGAAAAAGCAAGATGCCATCAGGAGACCCTATTCAGAGTACTGTATCCCTTGTATGGCAGGGAGAATAAGGACCCTTGAATTAGTCAACAGTTGGTTACTGTGACATGGTGCCTTAAGGATATCATTCTAAGGAAGAAGGATTCCTTGTTTTCAAAGATCATGGTCTGGTCATGATTGTGTTGGTGACTACGGGGAACAAACAATCATTAGGGCAAAATGCAACAGGAAGAAAAAAGCTGTTCATTCCATAGCAGCCAATGGGCAGTGGGGGACAAACTGGGCGGGAGTGTCTAGGATGAGATATAGCCTTTAAAGGAACACTTCCAGTGGCCTACATCTTCTAGCTAAACCCCACATTCTAACTTCCATCACCTTTTAGCAATACACAAAACTATATTAATGTGCTAAGTTCCTGATTAGGTCACAGCCCTCATGGGCAAATCACATCATATCTCGCCTGATTTTGAAACCACAGTTTCATCCCTTGAATCAAGTCTTGTTACTCACCACTAGTGAAGATTAGCCCCTCTTCCTGTGCCAAGACCTTGACATATGCTTTCTGCCCCAGTCCTATTTTTTGTAAGTGAGCCGTGGGGTATTTTCTCTGTTATTCTATAGGTAACCACAATTCCCTTTGCAAAAGGATCAAATCAATTAAAGGTTTTAAACGTATATTTCTGTTTTCTTCACTCTTCTGATTTCAACCTGGTCTAAGAGTTTCTGTGCTGACTTAACGCCCATGTATAAGCTCTGTGATTTCAAACAACTATGAAGTTTTCTCTGAGTATTTAGCCTACACCTTTTCAATGCTAAACTCTAACAACAGAAATAATTATTGATTCGCTGTATTTATTCACTTCATATTTGTCTGTCAAAATGTTGTTTCTCAGCGCGCGAGCCAGCTGTTTCTCAGTCTGCCTGAATCCCTGGCAAGGCCTTGAGACTCCCTGTGTCCCCAGTGCTACCTGCTTTGCTATCTGGGACAGCAGAAGAGAGGAGGTAACTAACCAAGAACTTCAATAACCCCCACAGGAGGAGCCCATGAGGAGTTGGTATTTTTGGCCACGAATCCAGAGCTTTCATTTTAAGTTTCAGGGTGCGTCATGCAGTTGAACACTGATTGAATGGGGGCACCGGAGGCTCGAGGGATCAAGCTGTGACATTTTTCTGAGCCTGGAGGCTGCTCACAGTTATTACTGTACGGTCCTTGCTGACTGCTACTTCAGGGAAACACGGGGAGAAGGGGGCTGTGCATCCGAATGTGGGTGGTCGAATAAACTCTTTTAGCAGCAGCGGTTGGTCTATTTAGCCTGAAAAGGAGACCACCAGCAGCCCCCAAAGTGCTCAAAAAATTGCAATCAATTTAAAAAATATATATTATATTACATAAAAGACTGTAAGAGCGAGTGCTGGGCATTGCTACACAGTGCTACCAGCTGCTAAATGAGGTAGCTACAGGCAGCCAAGCGGGATTTATCCTGTAACCCAAAGACTTACAGCTCTCCCTCCACTCTGCCCTTCTCTGGGGGGCAAAGAGAAGAAAAAAAATCTAAACAAAACAAAAAATAGAAGCAGAAAGAAAAAAAAAACAGCAGCCAGTTTAGAGAAAAATGTATCAAACGGCTACTGAAATTTAGTCATCTTGGTTGTTATCTGATGGCTTTAAGTGTTTAAGGTAGGATTTTATGGAAAAGGATTGTTAAAACCCCTGTCTAAGTGTTACATTTAGATAGTGATTGGGGAATCAATGGACATCTCCAAATTCATTCAGTAGGTAAGTTTTCCTCGGTATCCTATAAAAGTGATTGCATGTCACCCTTATATGATTGGTTCAAAGTTTGAAAAAGCCATACACTGGAGTCTAAATGCTAATTGGTATTCAGAAAACACATAAAATGCCAATAAAGCATCATGCTACATCATGCATTGGAGTTCTTTTCTCTTAACCCACACCATCAGAATGTTAAGGATCCATCAACCTTTCCATCTGGGTAGAATAATTGCATCTTAATCCCTCATAGACAGGGTAAAGATTATTTCATTACACTGCGGGTCATAGCAACTGATGAGTTTTAAGTATACTATACAAAATAAATCAGTGTTTTAAAGATAATAATCCTCAAAACTTCACATATTAAAGATCTCAGAGATATGCCCAGCTTTAGAAATCCATTAGCTTTAGAATGTAGATTTAGGACTCTATTAAACAATAGAGTCCATTACTATTTGAAAATAGTACGTATGGACTATTCCGCAAACAACCAATTCTTGTGTCTTAAGTTAAAGCCACCATTCTGCATAATATATGTTGATTGCAAGCCACCCTACTCTCTACTATCTGGAATAGCCTTAGCATATCCATACTGTATACAGTATACTCCCATTAGTCATTGAGCAGCCATATTGGTTATTATCATCCAATATTTGTTGAATTGTTTTACCTCACATCATATTACATCTCTTAGAAGTAAAAGTCAATATCATTTTCATACTAATTGTGTTAAAGAATATCATCTCCAGCCTAGGCTCTGGAGTTAGTTGATATTTTCACATTTTTCTTAAAGTATAAGTCTACAAATATTATCTTATTATAGACAAACAAAAATTTTAACACATAGATACTGTAAAATGACCTTTAACTTTTAATTTATTTTTTACATTCCATATTCCATTCCCTGCCCCCCCACCTGACTGCTCCACATCTCACACCTTCTCCCTACCCCATCCTGTCTCCACGTGGATGTCACCATTCCCCCACCCCAACTGACCTCTAAACACACTGGGGCCTCCAGTCTCTTGAGGGTTAGGTACATCATCTCTGAATGAACACAGACTGTGATGGTTTTTATATCTTGGACCAGGGAGTAGCACTATTTGGAGGTGTGGCCTTGTTGGAATAGGTGTGATCTGGTTGGAGTAGGTGTGCCACTGTGGGTGTAGGCTTAAGACTCTCACCCCAGTTGCCTGGAAGTCAGGCTTCCACTAGCAGCCTTTGGATGAAGATTTAGAATTCTCAGCTTTGCCTGTGCCATGACAGCCTGGATGCTGCAATGCTTCCACCTTGATGATAATGGACTGAACCTCTGAACCTGTAAGCTAGCCCCAGTTAAATGTTGTTTTTTATAAGACTTGCCTTGGTCATGGTGTCTGTTCACAGCAGTAAAACCCTAACTAAGACACAGACCCAGAAATCCTCTACTGTATGTGTGTTGAGGGCCTCATATCAGCCATGCTGTCTGTTTGTTTGGCGGTCCAGTGTTTGAGAGATCTCGGGGGTCCAGATTAATTAAGACTGCTGGTCCTCCTACAGGATCATCCTTCTCCTCAGCTTCTTTCAGCCTTCTCTAATTCAACAACAGAGGTCAGCTGCTTCAGTTCATTGGTTGGGTGCAAATATCTGCATCTGACACTTTCAGCTGCTTGTTGGATCTTCCAGAGTGAGGTCATGCTGGGTCCCTTTTGTGAGTGCTCCATAGCTTCAGTATTAGTGTCAGGCCTTGGGACCTCCTCTTGAGCTGAATCCCACTTTGGGCCTGTCTATGGACCTTCTTTTCCTCAGGCTCCTCTCCATTTCCATCCCTGTAATTCTTCTAACAGGAACAATTATGGGCCAGAGATGCGACTGTGGGATGTCAACCCTATCCCTCACTTGATGCCCTGTCTTCTTGCTAGAGGTTTGCTCTATTACTGTTAATCATTTCATCTAAGGTCCCTCCCTTTGATTCCTAAGAGTCTCTCACTTCCCAGGTCTCTGATGCATTCTGGGGGTACCCTCAACCTCTTATTTCCTGAGCTTGCCTGTTTGCATTCTTTCTGATGGCCCTCTGGGCTTCAGTCCTTTTCCTTCATCCAATACCAGATCAGGTTTCCCTCTTCCCAAGCTCCACTCCTCCCCATCCTGTCCAATTTCTCTCCTGGGTCCCTTCATTCCTCCCTCCCTCCCCACTATTGATTGCTTTCTTCTCTCTCCCAAGTGGGACTGAAGTGCTCACTTGAGCACTTCAGCTTTTTGAGTTCTGTGTACTGCATCTTGGGTATTCTGTACTTTTTTTTTTTTTTTTTTGTAAAATGATTTTTTAATCTGCATTCATTTAATACATCAAATATACTTCCTGTACATTTTTATGTGAAGAGTACATATTACAGAGGTTTTTTGTTTGTTTGTTTGTTTTGTTTTGTTTTGTTTTTCGAGACAGGGTTTCTCTGTACAGCCCTGGCTGTCCTGGAACTCACTTTGTAGACCAGGCTGGCCTCGAACTCAGAAATCCGCCTGCCTCTGTCTCCGGAGTGCTGGGAGTAAAGGTGTGCGCCACCACGCCCAGCGAGAATTACAGAGTTTTTTAACTCAGGGTTCATAGGCAAATTAAGCATCTATTGTGAGCCGGGCATGGTGGCACACGCCTTTACTCCCAGCACTCGGGAGGCAGAGGCAGGCGGATTTCTGAGTTCGAGGCCAGCCTGGTCTACAAAGTGAGTTCCAGGACAGCCAGGGCTATAAAGAGAAACCCTATCTCGAAAAAAACCAAAAAAAAAAAAAAAAAAAAAAAAAAAAAAAAAAAAAAAAAAAAAAAAAAAAAAAAAAAAAAAAAAAAAAAAAAAAAGCATCTATTGTGAGTTTCTGTGACATGTTTAAGTGTATAAAACAGGTTTCTTGATTTAAATGACATATAAAGTGATCAATTTCCTTGAGAGAGGGACATTGTCAGGTCAGTTTATTGCAATAACACCCAGACTCAGCCTTCTATCATGCTGAGAGCAAATCTTTCATGCCCTGAAAATTGATAAGTAGGTCTTAGGGAAGAGACCTGGATATAAACTATAAATATGGTAGATTGCAGTAGATGCCCATCTAATGCCTCTCCACCTTTATTAATCTAGGCACTGTCATCTGCCTTACATACCTGCTAAAGTTTTCCCTTGAAAACTTCCAATAAATTACATTTGAGCCAGAATGCTTACCAGGAATTATTTTGCTCTGGCAAATAAAGATGCAATGTTGTCTGAGTCACCAACCAGGCAGCATACACAAGGTGGTATCAGATCCCTGACACATACACAACAGAGGACTGCCCAGTCTGCTCTCAGTGAGAGAAGATGTGCCTAAGCCATGACAGACTTGAGGCCCAGAGAGTGGGAAGGCCTAGCCAAGGGGAGGGGGAGCATCTTATTGGAGATGAGGCAGGGGGATGGAGGAATGGAATGGGAAACTGTGGGAGGGTGGATCAGGAAGGGGTAATGACTGAACTGAAAAAAAAATGTAAGCTGGGCAGTGGTGGCGCACACCTTTAATCCCAGCATTTGGGAGGCAGAGGCAGGTGGATTTCTGACGTCGAGACCAGTCTGGTGTACAGAGTTCCAGGACAGAGAAACCCTGTCTTGAAAAAACCCTAAATAAATAAATAAATAAATAAATAAATAAATAAATAAATAAATAGTGTGTGTGTGTGTGTGTGTGTGTGTGTGTGTGTGTGTGTATACAGTGTTGTTATGGACAGGCTCCAGGGTAGATTACACAGCTAGGATGTATAGGGTTCTGAGTCAACTCTTCAGTACCACAGGCAAAGCAACAAGAAAGGCAAGTATTTACTGTGTTCAAAATAATGTGTTCAAAAAACAAATTCATTGTTTTTACCTTAGAAGTGGATTTCTTTTTCTTTTTACTTAGATATTTTCTTCATTTACATTTCAAATGCTATCCCCAAAGTCCCCTATACCCTCCATCTGCCCTGGTCCCCAACCCACCCACTCCTGCCTCCTGGCCCTGGCATTCCCCTGTACTGAGGCATTTCTTTCAAGTAGAAATGGAAACGTTATTTTAAAATATAACTGGAAGTATCTACTCTCCTCATTATGCCAGTATTTGAAACAAATGGATGGTAGTCTTTTTTTTTTTTTTTTTTTTTTTTTTTTTTTTTTGTAGCCATAGCTTACACTGATTCCAAGAATGAGAGCAAGACAATGTTGAAAAGAAAGCAGACATAATGAATTGGAAGAAGGATGAGGCCAGCAGTGTAGACCTATGCCAGATGTTCATATATATGTTCCATATGCCAGGACAATATCAATGTAGCCTACTGATGTGCTCCTATGTTGTCCCAATGGACACTGCCTCTGCTTCTGCAGCATCCTTTATTTCATTTATGAATTATTATTATTTAAAAATTCCCTTTGGAAGTTAATCATAAATATTCGCGGATCTCTCCATCAACTGACTTCTCTTTTCATTTTGTTTTATTCAACACATTATATAAAATTTCCTAGAAATAATGTTTAGCATTTTGGGTTTGAAATAAACATTTTAACTTTAAGTAGAATAATAATTAACTAGTGCCTATTATTAAAATCCTAAAATTTAAATGATTATCATTCCAGAGGCAAGTAAGTAATACATATTTAATTTAAGATTTTCATGTGGTTCATGTAATGGTATAATTTTTGAAATAAAGATTGATGATACATTTTGTTTCTACAATATCTTGTAAAGTCAGTCCACTTTAGAAGAAACTCATTTGGTAGATAGCTATATCAAATATTGAGATAGTTTCAGTGATTTGTTTACTGCAGTGGTTTTTAAATGACTGTTCTCCCAACCCCAGTTTTTAAAATGAGAATCATCCTAATGACCTGGCTTGAGCAAGAATGATAAGAATAAAAGTAACGAGTGTCACAAACTTGCTGTGGTTGAAACTCTTTGAGATTCTGAAAGGAAAATGAACACCAATGTGAAGGGGTCATGTCTGTGTTCACAGTCCTGACAGGGCTGCAGATGTCCCTGGAGAGACAGGAGTTAAGCACAAAGCCCAGCCAGAGCTGCCCCTGCATCAGCCATATTTGAATTGTTAACTGTTCTCTTTGTCTTCTTGACCATGCCATTTCACAGGTCACTCAGGTGAAAGTGAACCCGTCAAAGGTCAGCATCAGCACCCCTAACAAGCATTTTAGTAACATCCTCCCAAACCACCAGGATGCAGTGAGAGCTATTTTATGGTGTTGACCCCTCAACACAGGGAGAATTGGATGCATTCAAATGTCAAGTGCCTGCTGACAAAGGCCAGCTTAGTCCTGAGTGGCTGTACTTTAACCTTTTTAAACAGACATCTCACTACCAGAGATCCATGCTCAAGTATCTTTCGTGTGAATTATGAAAATAGCTATCATATTTAAAAAATATTTAAAACATATTCACATTTTATACAAAGAGCTAATAATATTCATTAAATGTAAAAAGTACAAAAAAATAATGTCTTTGATCAAATGGTATTTCTCTTTTTGAAGACGACTATACAATAATTATACACTATTTAATAACATTACAGTCTCATTACACAGAGAACTCATTCTACAAACAAAATATTCCTTTGTTGTTACTTTCCACTAAATTATTAGATATTTTCCTGGAAAACCGTGGCTGTGGCCATTTGTTTTTGTGAGTGAGTAAGTGAATCTCAGAAAATAAGTAAATAAGTCCTTTAAGGCACTAAAGGTGAGGTCATTTTTCATTCCTGGAACAGGTTGTCTACACTATTATAAAAAGAAAGACAAAGTAACAAACAGAGCGGTTTAAAATAGCTAAGGGTAATATTTTCTACAGGATTTTACAGCTAATTTCCTTATATTTAACATGAATTGATCAAATTAGGCAAATATATATGGTTCTTATTTATGTATAGCTATACAAATATCACAGTATTCAGTACAAAAAATGTATATATAATAATATGTACACTATGTATAACATGTACATGTGTGTTTATATTCAATATATATGTATATATTAAATACTAGGAGGAAATTCACTGGTGTGTTGACGCCTACCTTGCTTACATTAAACTTTATGATAATATTTGGAACAACATAGCCCGATCCATACAGGGGAACAGTAGTGTTCTTTGAAGGAAAAAGTTTATTTATTGACTAGCAGTTGACACTAAAGCTGTAGATCGAGCTGCTCACCCCACTAGACTAGGCTTCAGGTTTCATGCTTATGGTACTTTAGGTAAAGTTTAATTTTCTGTCAGAATGAGCAATATATTCACAACTAAGGCTGACACTTAGTAATTGTCTACGAGTTTGCTATTACTTCCCAATGTGAACTGAAATTATTTGGTTTTGAATTTGTTGCCTCCAGAAGCCATTTAAATATGAGCATCATTTTAGGTCTTTTAAAGTAATGTTGCTTAGGTGAAAACTCAAGAAAGGCTACTGTGGACAGTCACTGAATGGAAGGAAGGCAGTTATATCAAGGTATCTTCTAAGGAGGAAGGAAAGGTTAAAAAGATTAAGAAGGGTAGATACAGAGTAGAAGTTAAGACAATTTAGTAGGAGACAGGGAAGGTCTATAAAGGACCAGGTAGTAAATATTTTAGGCTTTTCAGGTCATAAATTCCCTTTCTCACAGATACACTTCTGTCATTTAGGTGAAGAAGGAGCCATGGACTATTTGTAAATGAATGAGCACAGCCACATTTCCATAAAACTTGATTTATGGAAGAGAACTCTGGATCCGGCCCTGCCAGTTGTAGTTGCTAACTCTGGTAGTAAATAGATTGTTGAGTTCCCCAAAGAAGGTTCAAGACTATTCTTTAGTTGTTCTGATCTACTGGGATTATAAGTGCCACGAGGAGGTCTTAGTGTTTTCTAGATGAGAAATTCAATACAGCACTAACAAATGATAAAGAACCCTGTGAAGGGAGATAGATAGATGCAGAAACACTGGCTTGAACATGTGTAAGTATTTAATTCTAAACACATGTACTTACAGGTAAAACTAAATTCACTCATTAGTGTGTGTGTTTGTGTGTGTTTGTGTCTGTGTGGTTAGTAACTTATATAAAAATATAATAATAATAATAATAATAATAATTATAATCACAGAATGAGAGGACAAAAATGGGAGAGGTAGTGGATGGTTGGAAGGAGTTGGAGAAGAAGAGAGAGGGTTAGAAATTATGGAAATTGAGTGTATTCATGTATGAAATTCTCAAAATTTTAAATTAAAAAAAAGAGAAATAATTTAGCAATTAAGAACACTGACTGTTCTTCAAAAGAAGCCAGATTAAAGTTCCAGCACCTAGTTGATGGCTCACAACCACCTCTAACTCTAGTTCCCAGGATCCTTTTCAAAGGTTTCTTCTGAACTGTGCAAGTATAAGGCATGCATGTGGTGAACAGACATGAATGCAAACAGCACAACTATATATAAAATAAAAATAAGAGAGAGAGAGAGAGAGAGAGAGAGAGAGAGCTTACAGGACAAAGTTGCCTGCACTATAGATTTATGTCCACTGACTGCAGCCCAAATCAATGACGACCCTTCAGTTGAATATGCAGCAGAAATCACCAATTGACAATAGCGCAACATTTATAACACAGTCTTAAATTTTTGTATTTTTACATATTTTTCCATTTTTAAAGTAAAGAATTTATTTTTGACATAGCACAAAGCATATGTGCTCGTAATGAGCAAGAAATGCTAAATTTACTACTTAACGTATGGTTTGATCTAAAAGCAAAGACCTTGATCTATGGCTTTCTCATTGCACGCTGTCTCCAGCTCACAAGAAGTCACGTGTCTTCCTCTCAGCACACACTGCAAGAATTATTTTTGCATTAACTTCCTTTACCGCACAAGTCTAGCAATAGTCAAAATGCACTTTCATTTTTTTTCCCCTTTTGACCTTAAGGCTACATTTTAAGATCTTCATCTGTCTGACCCCTATCAACCCCTTCCATCGGTGGCACACTTGTCAAAGAATTCACCAAAACGGATCTCTTCTCTCCAAGGAGACAGCTGTTCGCCTCTTACAATCTTTTGCCCCAAGCACTGACAACTAGAACTTGCTTCTAATGTGGTTACAAATCTTGTTCCAGCTGGTGGCTCCTTTTCAACAATGAAGGTTACTATGAGCCCCATGGTAGCACTTAAGATTGAAACCGCACTCTTCAGTACTCTAGGCTCCATCTGGTAGCCTTTTAACCCTTTTCTGGCGCTGTAGAGCCTATCAAACATATGCCTGCTACGAAATGTAGAACACAGACGATCCTGGTAAGTTCATATTTCTTTTTGTTTTTGTCTGAGTCTTACACCATGGCTTCCTTATATTGAGCAAGATAGAAGAGGAAAAATAACCTTATCATTTTAGATTTTTCTAGTGTTTCTAAGCTGTTTAGTGAAGAGCTTAAAGCTTCTGACTTAAGCAGTTTATTTGAGGGATCACCATACCTGATTCAGATTGGTAACGAGCAGCGATTTATCACATACCAACTCTCCTGGAACACTTGGAAGAACGTGTCTGCCAACATCAAGCTCACACTCTTACTAAAATGCAGGAAAAAAAAATTGAAGAGAAACTGCTAACGTGACAGGACAAATACGAATTTAGCATCTTCAGAAGACTTTGCAATAAAATACCGTGTCTTATAAAACAGTTCAAGCAAATCACTTCAAAATGCAGTTTCCACTTGCCATATCAACAGTTCACTTTCAATTTAGAAATTAAAGAAAGCACAATTGATATATTTATCATATTGCTTAAAATCTATTTTTACTGTTCCTTTAATCATATTTAAAGCACTGAATGTTTTTTTTTTCTTTTGGACAGATGTCATTAAATATTACTGTATTTTTTTTTAGAATAAGTATCAGACTTGAGAAAATAAGTTTGTATGTATTTTATTTTATATTTACTTAGAAATTTTAACTAATAAAGAGCTGGCAGATGTAAATGATATACCGCATATTCACTGGAGTTAAACAAAGAAGACTTTATCATACATAATTTAATGTTAAAATAAAGATTTTTTTTTAATTTAAAAAGTAATTGAAATTTAACACAAAATAATTTAGACTTTTTAAGTTAACGGTGATTTTTTTCCTTTGACAGGGAAACAACCTTTGGAATATTCAAAATGATCAAAAACCTACTTGTGCAATCTCCTTTTCAATGTTTACATAATTTTATACCAGTGCATATCAGGGAGAAGAATCTCAAGGTATCTAATAGGTAAATTAATTGCAGTTGTAGCCTTACTTAAGTAATGGAAATGAAGGAAAGATTATGGATTATGAGAATTTTAATATTTACAATGGTAGGCTGTATTGCAATAGAACAATTTCATTTTGCTAATAATAGAAATTGCCGGATTGAATGTTTATTCTTTCATATCCATATGCCTGACATTTTACATGTTCCACCACCTATGTAAATAATAGCTTCAAGTATATTAAAAATATGTGAGGCTTTATTACACACACACACACACACACACACACACACACACACATTAGTACATCTTTGGCACTATATGGGCTACCTTAGTGGTAGGGAAATAATAAAATAACCTGGAAATTTTTCAATCTGATTGTCCAAATGTGTGCTACAGATAATTAAAGGAACATTTTCTTGAGATGCTCCTCCACTCTTAAGGATACTGACAAAATAACTTCTCACTAAGAGAACATGTTTTAGGATTTTGCTCTTTATAAAGATAAATCTTAGAACAGAGAGACTTACTTTGAAATCTGCATGATTATCTTCTGCCTAGTATTTGAGGATATGGCAACAGTTCTGGTTTGGGTCCCAAAGCTAATTGTGAGCTCCACCCCATGGTGTCTCACCGGAAAAGTCAGAACTAACAAACCAGGCTTCTGAGTTAGCACACCTGTTGACATCCTACTTGGTGGTGGTTTCTGTTTAACGTTGCTTTGTTTTGCTTACATTACACCTGATTAGAATTTAATTTTGAATGCTCAGTATGGTATATTAATGAACTTTGAAATTAGAGATCTCACTGGGTGACACTGACTGAAATTCTAAAATATCAGCAAGAGATCAACTTTGTGGTAACATTTTTGACTTTGCAATGGCATTTTTAAACTTTGACTCCAGTGTCAAATATAACATGTCTGTAGACATGTACACACACATGTGCAAGCATGAGATGCATTACATACAGCACAAACTTATGTAATTATGTTAGTGTAGTATGTGTGAGAAAGTCATTAACAATAAAGAAGAAATCAGACTCCTGCAAATAACTGAAGAGAGAAAGAATTTTGCACAGCTGTACATTGCACATTGTATTTAGATGGTGGGCAAACGGCGAGATGTAATCTCATGTTTTATTCATTTTTAAAGTAAAGAAACAGTATGTGATATGAAATTTATAAAATTCTGAAAACCATGGATAAAAATTTAAATTACCAGTAATGTTAAAACAAACACAATACCATTTCTTTTGGCATTCATTCAAAGCCAGTGTTTAAATTATATGAGTTAGTTTTGAAAATTGTAGGAAGCATGGAACAGGGAAAGGGCTCCCAATACTAACTACCGTAAGGTTTGAAGTGTTTGGACAGTCTCCTGTATTTAAGAAAGTTTCAAACTATCTCGGTTTTCACTGTGTGTGAGTACTCCTAACAAAACCAGTGTCTGTATTGAAAGCTTCTGTATTATTTTCCTTAAATGAAAATCTCAGAAGTAGAGTCTTCAGTTTATAGGCATAACAGGTGTACTTTAATATACACTAGAATTGCTATTAAAAGAAGTTACATCCTAGGACAACAGCAGAAAGATGGCCCCTTTCTTTAATTGTTCATTTCAAAGGCAGGGGGAAAAATAATAATTTTTTTTACTTTCACATTTTTCCATTATTAGCAATAATTAACATTGACTTACATGCTACTTCAGTTAATGTTTTTCTAATATGCTATCATTAACTATTGTGTGCTAGGATCAGAGATTTCTATACAGATCACAGAAATCTGTTTTAAATTATATCAAAACATGGCTATCTTGTCATATTCTTTTCTTATGTTTTTTACATAAATTCATTTAGTTGACACATAAAACCAGAACTGTGTATTTAGGGGGCACTCTGAGATATTTCAATAAATGAATATAGCATGCAATCTTTATAAACAGTCCAAAATTTAGATTTTAATTGCTCTTTTATATTTTGACACACTGTAGTACATAAACACCCACTTCCACACATACCAACACACATTTGCTCTTACACACACACACACACACACACACACACACACACAGAGAGAGAGAGAGAGAGAGAGAGAGAGAGAGAGAGAGAGAGAAACACTTAAAATGTAGCAAATTTTCAAAGCCAGAAAAATCTTAATAGCTACTCTGCAAGTACGGAGTATGTGGAGGATAAAACATAATTATGAAGCCTGTTTCTTATCTAGAAATAACACTGGATGGAAGATTTTCTTGACCTTTCTTCTGACTACTGCATGGCTGCGGCTTGTCTGCCTACCTCATGCTCCCTCTACTCTGTGCTCCACTCTACCTAGTGCTCCCTCCTTCCTCTGCTCTAGATGCTCTTCCTTCTTAATCCTCCTTCACCTGTTCTATTCTCTAGGCCAGAGCCATACAGAGAATCTTCTAACATAATCTCAGACTGCCACAGAATTTTCAACTGCAGGTAACAAGCTTAATTGAAATATTTGCCATACGCATAACAGGAATAATCAAAAAGTAGAGAAAGGTGATTAACTTGAGAGAGTAGGGGTGGCACAGGAGAAGTTGAAAGTGAGAGAGCAAAGGGTAAAATTGATATCAGTACAACACTTATGTATGAAATTCTCAGACACACCTCAAATTTTAAATAATTAAGTATAGATATTTTCTTAATCTTTATAAGTAAACAAAACAAACAAACAAACAAACAAAGTTACCAAAGAGGTCAGTTTGGCCTTTGGAAGACTGGATTCAGAAATACCCTCTTAGGAGATCTTAAACCTTATTTGGATAAACAGTGGTGAATTGGTTAACAAGGTACTATTAAATGCCTGAATTAAGATCTGGTCAAACAGTGATATAAAAACAGTACAAAATGAAATGAGACTCATCAAGTGCTTCGGAGCTCATTCCTATAGACATTGAACTCCTGCATCTGAGAGAAAGGAGTTCAGGGATCCCATTAGGCTTCCAGGCCGCTGGCCCAATAAGACAGGCTCACAGTCAAATTAGGAAAAGCATGCCTCCCCAGTCAACTCGGGAGGCAGAAGCAGGCGGATTTCTGAGTTGGAGGCCAGCCTGGTCTACAAAGTGAGTTTCAGGACAGCCAGGGCTATAAAGAGAAACCCTGTTTCAAAAAAACCAAAACCAAAACATACAAACAAACAACCTCGGCCTTTGTCTGACAAACATTCGAACTTTTAAAAAGTATTCTCCACAAAATAAGAGGTAGGCTCCACACAAGGACAAACACAGAATTTTAAATTCGTAGCTGATGTAAAGTTACCTTCTCAAGAGGTCACTGATGGGAGAGGAACTTTTTAAAATTTAGTTCAATTTTTAATTTATTTTTTACATTCAATATTCCATTTCCCGCCCCCCCCCTCCACCTTCTGTCTGCTCTGCATCCCACACCTCCCCCCCCCCAACCCCATCTCCATGTGGATGCTCCCAGCTCCCACCCCACCTGACCTCTAAACTCCCTGGGGCCTACAATCTCTTGAGGGTTAGGTGCATCATCTCTGAATGAACACAGACCGGGAAGTCCTCTGCTGTATGTGTGTTGGGGCCTCATATCAGCGGATGTATGCCGTCAGAGCAGATTGGCTCTGGGCTGCTTTGGGGGCCTCAGTGTTTTGGAAACAGCACGAGATCTTGCCTGGAAGATTCAATTAAAAGTGGTGCTTCTTATCTTAGGAGGAAGCTGCGGGTTATTATTAAGATTGAATTAAGAATCCTATTATTTGGATCAAGGACTAAAACCCAGATATAACAAGCAAAGACAACACTAGCAGATTAAATATATCTGGCTGTCCAACGTGGTGAAAAACGGAAGCTAAAACTAAATCTTTCCTGTCATTCCACTTTCAAGCAATTGGTCTGTTTAGTGGGAGACACTGGTTAAGACTGGTGCCATTAAGATAGTCTAGTCAAACAAATCGGAATACAATATAGTAAAATAGTACATGCTACAATCCATGGATATTAAGATAGGTAAGTATTGTAACAAACCTAAATGACTTTTGTTGGGGAAATTTAAAAAAGATTATCTTCCAAGTAGATATTTGAAGTCCACAATCACTCTATCATCTATCTATCTATCTATCTATCTATCTATCTATCTATCTATCTATCTATCTATCTATGTATCTATCTATCTATTTATCTATCTATCTATAAAACATTATATATTATATATATAATTATATATATAATAACATTGCTTTGTAAATTAATTTTTTTCTTTCTTTGAGTATCATCTAATAATATTTATCACAGTCCTTTTCCCTGTGTGGTGAGAACTATGCAACTGTGTGCCCTCTTTCCATCAGAATGGAAGCCTGTTTCATTCACCTAAGCCCTTCTCTACCCTTTGTAACAAGTAACCAATAATAAAAGACAGTACCTGGGAGAAGATTATTGTAGAGTTGGAATAGAAATCAAAACACTTGACTAAAGAAACAATGTAACAACCACAAATCCTAGATTCCCAGCCTATTCTAGCTTCAGACTTAAGCAAAACAGGGAAGGGCTCATTAAATGGAAACTGACAAGATCATCTGGGAAACTGGGCTATTATGTCTAGCAAACAGCAATTCACAAACTTCCCCTGGCTAAGCTGAGTTCTGTGTCTCCTGAGTGTCTGGGGGCCCACAGTCCTCTCCTTGATGTTGCTTTATTGACTGATATAACAAACATCGTAAGGATTTAACGTGCTCTGTCCGAGTTTATCACTAGAAGAGCCAGGTGGCTCATTCCTGAGATAAAGCTCCTGTGTGCTGCTTTAACTCCGGCAGTCCAGCTATACTATTGTCCTTCACTTTCTTAAAATGGGGAAAAAAAATCCTTTCCCAGCCAAGAATCCTTATTACAGAAAATGATACTGACATGCAATTACCCCAGAACCTCACTGGACATTACATGTCATTTGAACATCAAAGAGAAAACATTGGGTACTCTTAACCTAACCATAACAATGACAGCAAAAAGCCCAGGAATTGGCAAGCTCCAACATATTCAGAGTTCTGCTTCATTCCCATCTCACATTTAAAGGAGTTCAGGTTATGACTAAATGCAACTGCCATAACATAGGCCTTTAACAAGTAATAGTGAGAAAACATATGCAAGCTTCAATGCTTTGAGAACTTGAAAGTATGCAGTCCAATGATGTTACCTGTATTCGCACCGGTTTACAGCCAATCTCAAGGTTTTCAATCTAAGTCTCCATGTTTCCAACTAAAAATCCAACAACTCATAGTGCATTCTTCTTCCCTAGTTTCTTGCCAACTGCCATTTGTTTCTGTGTTCCTGATGAATTGGTCCTCCAAATAGCTCAAATGTGAGAAAGTATATATTATTTGGTAATGGTTTATTTCATGTTGAGTGATGTTAAAATTCTCCTCTATCTTAATATATGTTGGAATATCATTTCTTTATAAGGTTGAATAGTATCCCGCTATATGCATATAACATAGTCTGCCTACCTATTCATCCATCAGAGGATGAGGAAAATAAATGTCAAATAAGGCTGGCTCAAGAAAAGCAGGTTTTCTGTTTACGAATTGACAACCATAGAGATCTAGTATCTAATGGAATGCTCACTTCATAATGATCATAAGTTATGTGTCACTTAAGTATTATTTATGCTAGTAACCATTTGTTTCTAAGGAATAGATACATCCAAACTAAATATTATGTTTTGCTCAGTCCTCCTGAGTATCCCTCTCTTTTGCTTTTATGCACTCCATGACTCACCTGGGAGTTGTTCTATCTCATAAATTATCTGTGTACACACCTTTAGGTCTTTTCTGCCTGTGGCATCTTTTATCTATGATTCATCATTCCCACTGCTATCTTAAGTTTCCTCAAACAGAACAATGATGAGAAAACTTCTCTCTTAACTACTTTCATGTTTCTCACACCAAGGAACTGAACACCAGCTTTTGACCAGCTTGTCAAAAGTCTCTTCAGCAAGTACCATCAGCTCCTGCCCTCTTTAAGCACAGTCCTTGCCTACCATGCATAGACTGTGCTCCACAGACAAGAAATAGCAGTTCTAGTCACAGGTCCGTTGTCTTAGAGTCTATCCTGTTTATCTGAGATGTGCTTATAACTGTTCTCTTCCCCCTCTATTCAGAGCCCCACTCCTGCCAGACTCATCTTGGCTCAAGTCATCTCAAGCTCCTCTTCACTCCCACAATCTTACATAGATGCGGGAGAGGAACAGCTAAAAATGTGGTGATGGTTTAGTGGGCTCCTAATAGTTAACTGTGTATTTCAGTGAAATTTAAGGTCTGAGAGACCCTACTAGGTCATTTAGAGTATTTCTCTCCTTCATTAAAGAGGGCACGTTCTCAGCTAACTAAAATAAATATATAAATAAATTATACAACTTAAGGAACACATACATACGTTTTGTAAACTGCTCTCCAGACTCCTTAGTGATGTGTAATGAACCTGCTTGTTAAATTATTGTTTAAATTCCATAAATTTCCCATCCTGAGATTTGAACAGATCTCATGCTTTTAATTCATGGAAAAGCAGGAGATGGGAACCATATATTTTTGACTTGTGGTTTTAAATAACTTCTTAGTCCTTGCCTCCAAGTTGAATAATCCCAGATCTTTTCACCTTCCCTTGTAGGTCTTACTTTACAACCAATTCATTATCTCAGTGGCTGTCCTCTGAACCTTCCTCAACTTCTCACATTCCTCTTAAGACTGGGAGTCTGTGACAGGCTGCAGGATTTCAGGAAGGGTTTGACAAGTTGTCTGTTCATTAGGGATTACCTCATAGTGCTTGCACACTTGCTTCCACAGCCAGAACTCTGCCTCAAATCTTAGATGCTCACTTTCCCAATTTCCCTGTTCTCTGATGACTTAAGTATACAGTCTTTTGCTTTATAACAGGGAAAATTTAGAACTTTTATTTTCTTCTGTGCCCAAACACAGTCAGTTATGTATTCCTCTGTACTTTATTTGCATATTGATCAACTGTTCTAATCTAATGTATACACCTATAAAGCTATAACCTACTTATAATCAGCATTCATTCTAAATAATAAAATAATGTTACCTAAATAACTTCCAAAGCTACCATTTCTAATTAGAGGACAGTTTCACTTTAGAGCAAAATTGGTCTTAACAAATTAAAACAATTATACTACCACTAATTCTGGTTATTCTTCAAGGTTATCTCACTTTGCACTCTTATTGGAGGTGCTAGTAATACCAGAACAAGCAGTTAAAAAATGTTTCTATTACTCCTCTGCATTTTGTAAATTCCCACGAATCACTTATTTCATCACCAGATTACAAGAAGGGGAAGTAAGACCTAAGCTGTTAACCTATTGTCTTTCAGGAAAGTACCGGAAATATAATTTGTGCTTGAGTGAAACAGGACTCATATTAAACCCTTAGGAAACATACTTCCACACAAATATTTAGACCTCTACCAAGCTAAATGTACTTGGAATGGATGTTCTGAGAAGGGAAAAAGATGCTTCTTTATTGTCTCCAAACTTGAAATGTCCAGCAGAACAGATTTGCTACTCTGGTTTCTGTGCAAACAAAACTAAAGAGAGGCAGATAAAGACAGGGAAGAGTGGCAGACTGAAGGTTTCTGTCTGCAAGAGGAATTACTGAGCTGCAGAGGAAAGCTCTGCTCCAGACCTTATTAGCTGAAGGAAGCAAATGTGATGCCTTTTCTTGATAAGATAAGCAGAAACCTACAAGGATAAGCTGATAACCAGGACAGCTTTAAAATCCCCTGAAGCATGTGTGTGTGTGTGTGTGTGTGTGTGTGTGTGTGTGTGTGTGTGTGTCTTTGAGTATGCATGATTGTATAGCAAAGAACTGCATTAAGACTGCATTAAAATAAGCATTTGTTATTACAAATTTTGCTAGTTAATAAGGTAGGTAATTCATTTCCCCCTACAATTATATTTCTATTAAGGCTAACATACAGACGGCAGCAATTATTATTTGATTCAATGTTCTAAAAAGTTATATTTTATATGAAAATTAACTAGGGTGGAACAATAATATAATCTCTCAATACTAATTGGAAGCATTAGGAGTTAATCTAAATGTTGGAAGTGTGCTTCCAAACCACCCCTGAATTCTCTCTGTTGCACAGCAGAAAAATGCAAGCTTAGACTTTCAGAATAAAATAATAAGTCTTTAAAATCATTCAGCTATTAAATGAAAGACAGTGGGTTTAAATTTAGACTTGTTCAGTGGCAGAAATTATCAGGAGTTCTTTAACTCCAACAATTCAATGTTTGATGGTGGGAATCACATGAAGAGAGGAATAAACCCTTTGTTCTTGTGATGCGTGCAGACTAATTAAGTGCATAATTTTAGTATATATATATATATATATATATATATATATATATATATATATATATATATATATATGACACTGAATTCTCTGACTCTGTGATGCCTCCTTGTTATTTTCTATTAACAAGGGTCACATTCAAAGATTTTAAATTATGAAAACATTTTCAGGCCGGTTAGATCTTTAAGTAGTTGTTATAATGACAAGGATTCATCAGTAAGTTTCTTCAACAATTAACTTCCCTCTTTGTACTTCCTCCGACTTAGAAATCTGAGCATGGCTTGCAGTTCTCCA
Source organism: Mus minutoides (assembly GCA_902729485.2). Lineage (NCBI taxonomy): Eukaryota > Metazoa > Chordata > Mammalia > Rodentia > Muridae > Mus > Mus minutoides. The sequence continues at coordinate 23,864 of LR753783.1, forward strand.
AGCCTCTTTGACCAAGTATAGAGATATGAATGTTTAAACATAAAATGTAAACTGGAGTTATTTTTTTAATTACTTATGTAACTATGTGAGGACTTCAGTTTTTATGAATTGTGTTCATACCTAGTATGACCAGTACTTGATTCAATGAGGACAATTCCTTCTGGTTTCCTGGTACAGTCATGGCTTAGCAACTTCAGTTTCAGACCCATAAATGATAGAAATCAGCTCATGGTTCTTTTTAAAAATGTGACAGAATATGACTTCTAATCTTCTTTATTAAGACTAAAAGCCAGAAAATCTAACACCCTGTTGACTTCTTCCTAGTTCTAAAAAATGAATTGACCAGTTAATTTGCATCATATTTATAATTCTTTAAAAAATACACACAAACCTGTAAAACCAGCTGAGTTCTACTTGAATTTTAATGCTGAGGTTTACATCTTATAATTTTGAGTTTATATTTGTAGTATTTTCTTTGGTGGTTTTGCTCAATAGGAATTATTATATGTCTTATATACAAGATTTGACAAAAATAATAAATGTCTTTCCCAGTACCAAGAGAAATAATTTTTAGTCTTGTAAATCGATCAATGATGACATAATGGCTATTTTTATTGAATTTCTATTATTTTTTTAATAAAAAACTTTAAAGAATTAGCAACTAATACAATGCAGTTAGCTCTGAAATACATTCACACACACAATATTAAACTGAGCTGAGCATGCTGCATTTATGTGTTTATGAATTTATGTGTATATAACAAAAATAATTAAACAAAAAAGGGCTGTGAATTTGAGAGAGCATGAAAGTGGGCCTAGGAGAGGCTGAAGGGATAAGAGGAAGAAGAAAATTGGTATAATTATATTTTAATTAAAATACATTACTGAATAAAAATATTATTTTTAGAAATGAAAATCTTGAATAATAAAAATTACCTAGAGAATTTCCACAGTTTTTTTCCAACTTTCATTAGATATTTTCTTCATTTACATTTCAAGTGTTACCCAGAAAGTCCCCTATACCTTCCCCCCTCCCCGCCCTGCTCCCCTACCCACCCGCTCCCACATCTTGGTCCAGGAGTTCCCCTGTACTGGGGCATATAAAGTCTGCATGACCAAGGGGCCTCTCTTCCCAATGATGGCCAACTAGGCCATCTTCTTCTATATATGCAGCTAGGGACATGAGCTCAGGGGCTACTAGTTAGTTCATGTTATTCTTCCACCTAGAGGGTTGAAGACCCCTTCCGCTCCTTGGGTACTTTCTCTAGCTCCTTCCTTGGGAACCCTGTGTTCCATCTAATAGCTGACTGTGAACTTCCACCTCCATGTTTGCCAGGCATTGGTATAGTCTCCCACGAGACAGCTATATCTGGGCCCTTTCAGCACTATCTTGCTGGCATATGATATAGTGTCTATATTTGGTGGCTGATTGTGGGATGGATCCCTGGCAGCCGCAGTCATTGGGTCCATCCTTTGGATTCAGCTTCACACATGATCTCTGTAACTCTTTCAATGTGTGCTTTGTTCTTAATTCCACATTTTGATCTTCCTTCTTCTTGAGTTTCATGTGTTTAGTAAATTCTATCTTGGGTAGTCTAGGTTTCTGGGCTAATATCCACATATCAGTGAGTACATGTTATGTGAGTTCTTTTGTGATTGGGTTACCTCACTCAGGATGATGGGCTCCAGATCCATCCATTTGGCTAGGAATTTCATATATTTATGGTTTTTAATAGCTGAGTAGTACTCTATTGTGTAAATATACCAAATTTTTTGTATCCATTCCTCTGTTGAGCGACATCTGTGTTCTTTCCAGTTTCTGACTATTATGAATAAGGTTGTTAGGAACATAGTGGAACATGTGTCCTTATTACCAGATGGAAAATCTTCTGGATATATGCCCAGTAGAGGTATTGCAGGGTCTTCCGGTAGTACTATGTCCAATTTTCTGAGGAACCGCCAGACTGATTTCCAGAGTGGTTGAACCAGCTTGCATTCCCACCAACAATGGAGGAGTGTTCCCCTTTCTCCACATCCATGCCAGCATCTGTTGTCACCTGAATTTTTGATCTTAGCCATTCTTACTGATGTGAGGTGGAATCTCAGGGTTGTTTTGATCTGCATTTCCATGATGATTAAGGATGTTGAACATTTTTTCAAGTGCTTCTCAGCCATTCTGTATTCCTCAGTTGAGAATTCTTTGTTTAACTCTGTGCCCCACTTTTTAATGGGGATATTTGATTTTCTGTTGTCCACCTTCTTGAGTTCTTTATATATATTGGATACCAGTCCCCTATCTGATTTAGGATTGGTAAAGATCCTTTCCCCATAGCTTGGTGGCCCTTTTGTCTTGTTGACAGTATCTTTTGTCTTACAGAAGCTTTGCAACTTCATGAGGTCCCATTTGTCAATTCTTGATCTTACAATACAAGCCTTTGCTGTTTTGTTCAGGAAATTTTCCCCAGTGCCCATATCTTCGAGAATTTTCCCCATTTTCTCCTCTATAAGTTTCAGTGTCTCTGGTTTTATGTGGAGGTCCTTCAACCACTTAGACTTGACCTTAGTACAAGGAGATAAGAATGGATCAATTCCCAGTCTTCTACATGATAGCTGCCAGTTGTGCCAGTACCATTTGTTGAAAAGGCTATCTATTTTCCACTGGATAGTTTTAGCTCCCTTGTCAAAGATCAGGTGACCATAGATGTGTGGATTCATTTCTGGGTCTTCGATCCTATTCCATTGATCTACCTGTCTGTTGCTGTACCAGTACCATGCAGTTTTTATTATGATTGCTCTGTAGTACAGCTTGAGGTCAGGCATGGTGATTCCACCAGAGGTTCTTTTATTGGTGAGAAGGTTTTTTGCTAGTCTAGGTTTTTTTGTTATTCCAGATGAACTTGCTAATTGTCTTTTCTAGATCCTTGAAGAATTGAGTTGGAATTTTGATGGGGATTGCATTGAATCTGTAGATAGCTTTTGGCATGATAGCCATTTTTACTATATTGATTCTGCCAATCCATGAGCATGGGAGATCCTTCCATCTTCTGAGATCTTCCT
>LR753783.1:27020-50725 GCA_902729485.2 Mus minutoides
CAGCAAGATCTTTCTAAGCTTGGGGACCCCTATGAGAGTTAGGGTAAGGACTGAAGGAACTGAAGGGGATGGCAACCCCATAGGAAGATCAACAATATCAAATAACCTGGACCTCCCAGAGACTGAGCCACAAACCGAAGCGTAGACACAGGCTGGTCCTGGTCCCCAGTACATATGTAGTAGACAGCTGCTATGTCTGGCCCCAGTGGGAGAAGATGTGCTTACCCTGTAGAGACTTAATGCTGCAGACAAGGGAGATTCCTGAAGGAAGGTACCCTCTCAGAAGAGCAAGGATGGGGAAGAGGGGAAGAACTCTGAGAAGGGGACCTGAGGAGGGAATATGTGTGATGCAAATAAATAAAATAATGAATTGATAATAATAATGTTGACACCAATAAATTGCAATGAATATTCCCTCCTCATATTGTGTGTTTCTTACACTTAAAAGTGTCTTTACTCTCCCTTACATTCTGTTAGGACTCTCCACAACTGATACTTCTGCTGCTTCCTTTGCATCCTCAAAACACCTTCATTTTATTCTCTTAAATACAAATTTGGTTATGCTAGTCCTTGGATAAAACTCATCACTTGCTGTCAAATAGTACCAAAGAAAAGAAGTTATCTCTGTTCTTAATATGGAAGGTATAGTCTTAGTATTCTCCACATGCTACCTTTGTCCTTCCTTCCTTCCTTCCTTCCTTCCTTCCTTCCTTCCTTCCTTCCTCCCTCCATCCCTCTCTTTCTCTCTCTTTCTCTTTCTTTCTTTCTTTCTTTCTTTCTTTCTTTCTTTCTTTCTTTCTTTCTTTCTTTCTTTCTTTCTTTCTTCCTTCTTCCTCTTCCTTCACCTCCTCTCTTCCTTTTCTTCCTCCAATTCTTCCTCCTCTTTCTCCTGCTCTGTCTTTGTGATAATGTCTCACTATTTAGCCCTAGTTGGTCTGAAATTCACTTTGTGTACTCATTGACATCCACCTGGCTCTGCCTCTCCAGTTCTGGAATTAAAGGTATGAACTACATAGTCAGTCGTATATCTTCTTTTTTTTTTTTTTCCTCCAAGACAGGGTTTCTCTGTATAGCCCTAGCTGTCCTGGAACTCACTTTGTAGACCAGGCTGCCCTCAAACTCAGAAATCTGCCTGCCTCTGCCTCTCAAATGCTGGGATTAAAGGCATGTGCCACCATGCCAGGCCAGTTATATAAACTATACTATAAACTATTATTATAAACTATTATTATAAACTATCTTGTAAACTATTTTTACTGCTTCTTATAAATCTACTTTGTTCTGATTGCTTTAATACTTTCTTTATATGTATTTCACTGTGATTTAAAGGAATTTTCCAAAATTGTTATTGATATTTGTGTATTGCAAAAATTACATTGATATAAGTTTTCATCTATTACATATTAGTTGAATTTCTCGGGGCTAGAAAGTTATTGGAACTAGTTTTCTACTAAAGCTAGTAGAACTCAGATTCACTATCAACTCTCTGTTGCTTTCAGACAAGTGCAATTTTATTCTTCCTAGAGTAGTGTATTCATTCATAAGCTTTCATTAAAAAGTAAATACCTTCTTTCAATCATGCCTTTTCTTTGAGGGAAATCACAGTCTAAGTACATATGAAAACTTGTAAACTTAAGGACATATTAATAAATAAACTCTGTCTTAAATTCTCATCTTTCTATATAGAGAATAATAAATCTCTCAGCCTCCATTGGAGAAACTTTGTTTTTCAGTAGATGGTCATTAATATAGAGGCCTGCAACATGCAGAGAATAAGGGAGGAGAGAGTGCTAGGCTCCAAGAGACAGCTATCCACTGCCTGGGAGAGATCCCCTCTCTCACTGCTCAGGGATCCTTCCAGAGCTCTCACTGTGCAGATAGACTGGAAGAGGTGAAGGTTGCAGCAGCTGCAGTGCAATAGTATTTGCAGAGCATGACAGAAGTGTGGCAACGTGAACTGACAGCGTCTGTGACTCCAAGTCCTGCAGAAGAGCAAAGCAGACAAGAGTCCATAATGGGTGGGGAGGGGCTCAAGAATTCACATCCGTTTCTGAGGACATATTGACATCTGATTGGTGGAAAGAATCAGTAATTTTTTTTTTTTTTCCAGGAAGGTGGCTCCTGAGAGAAATCTTTGCTCCAGTTGATGTTCCTACACCATGTCTTACAGATAACAGTAGAGGAACGTTAAAAAAATAACTACTTGAAGTTACCTGGAGGGATGATAGGGAGATACATGAGGAATCAGAAGGGAGGGGAGGGTGGTAATTTTAATCAAAATGTATTGCATGCTGCAGGAAAATCGCAAATTTTTAAGCCAATACAGCATTTAAGGTATGGAATTTGAAAAAAAAAAGAAAACTGTATCATTTTATAAAAATATTTAGAAAAGATTATGTTGTTGAGTTGCAAATCTCCCCTTTGAATATGTTGAAGAATCAAATATGATTCCCTTAGTAAATAGAAGATAAGCTTCTATAGCCAACACAAAAGAAAAAAGAAGAATAAATATTATTTATTTCAGATTGATGGCTACACTTCAATACTTTTTCACTTTAGCTCATAAATTTTTATTTATATTGCATACATGCCATTGTAAATAATCCTTACACTTTGTAGACACACAAATTAAAATTGTCTTATAATCAAACTATTGGAAGTGTAGAATAAAAACATATTCAAACACCCTATATTTGGATAGTGTCACATGAGTTTCTGAGTATTCTGAAGATACTTTTGTAACTTTCTTTTTTTTTTTTTTTCTTTTTTTTTTTTTGGTTTTCCAAGACAGGGTTTCTCTGTATAGCCCTGGCTGTCCTGGAACTCACTTTGTAGACCAGGCTGGCCTCGAACTCAGAAATCCGCCTGCCCCTGCCTCCCGAGTGCTGGGATTAAAGGCATGTGCCACCACGCCCGGGTTTGACATTTCTAATTTTAATTTAGTGCCAACATAAACAGTCACATAAATTTTTGTGATTTGGGATAGGCCCAATACTTCACCTTCAGACACTCTGGTGTGTTCTATATTAGACATGAAATGTCTGGACCAACATAATAAAATATATTGCTGCCTCTCTGCCCCTTACTTTGACAGCCCTATATGGAAGCTGTATAGTTATTAATGACAACAATTACACAGTCATTACTTATTAGAGTTTCATTGTAGCAAATTAATTTCTACTCGGATTCTCTTACAAATCTGCATGTATGTCCTGTAATTATCTTTTTTTTTTTTTTTTGAAGGGATGATGTTCAAACATCAAATTTCCCAAGGGCAAGCAGAATTTCCGAAGATCCACATCCATCCGTCCCTTCTTACAACTTTTCCCACTACAGCAGAGTTTATATAGACCAGAAAAAAAAAAAAAAAAAAAAACGCACAAGGTTACTTATTTGCTGTTAACAGCTATTACCTGGCAATTTCTAAAGTTGGGAAATAAAGGGGGCTTGCCGTGTGTCCAGAACTGCCTTCTTCTTTGCTCACAGAGCACAAAGGTGTCGTGTTAAGCCCGAGGCAGGCCTGTCTGGAATTGTGTTTACTGTATTCTTTTCAAACTGCGGCACAGAGTCTTCCCCGCGTATCAGTGCATAAAGTCTAACAGATTGCAGACTCAAATTTCCCCTTCCAGGCAATGTAGGGTTTCACTATTGTTTGCTGTGACAAAGGTTTTTCACGAATCCTACAGCTTGGATTTCTGTCTTGTTTTCCTTAGCATAACCCTCTAGGCAACCAATCAGCTTTACAGTTGCTAGAAATGACAAAAAAAAAAAAAAAAAAAAAAAAAAAAAAAAAAAAAAAAAAAAAAAAAAAAAAAAAAAAAAAAAAAAAAAAAAAAAAAAAAAAACCCTACTACAAAAGCAGCATTTAAAATGCCATGTCTTGCTTTTGACTCTTTTTCTTTCAAGGAAAAAAAATTCTTTTGGCCTAGTCCTTTTGATTACAACAACAACAAAAAAGGATGCAATTATATATTGCCTGCAGCTGATGTAAATAGTATTGCCTGGATTTGGTGCAAGCAACTGATGCTCACAATCCACATTTGGTTTTACAGTCTTGAAAACTACCCGTAGTAAGAGGGGACCACCTTGAGTATACAAATGCAGTATCACAGCCTCATATTGTTGATTGAGCTAGGTATGACCACTTTTGGACAAGATAGACACAGCTTACAAATGTATTGGCAATAGCTCTTAAGCCAATATTTCTCACCCTTCTTTCTCATTAGGGTATCAGCTATTAGATGCTACTCAAAAACTGTCTCAGAGATTCATTTTTTCAATGTTTTCCAAAGTGAATAATCGGTTTACACTACCTTCATATGTAATATTTTTACGCTAAGCTATTTTCAATGCACTCACATGTTAGAGGTTTCACCTCCGTAGGATGAGGTTTGTATCTCTCGCCTAAATATCAGCTCCTTCCTGCACATTTAGGTGAAAGTGGTACATTTCCTCACCAGGCACTTGCATAAAGTTTCTCTTCAAACAATTCCCATGGTACATTAAGAGCATAACATATAAATCTCCAAATTGATCTTATCACTATCCTCCAAAATCCCTTAATAAAACTGTGTGTTCCACACAGTAAAGTCCAAACCTCTTAGGATGACATAACACACATTTCATTACCTAACTCTGACAAGGATTGCAAAGTTCACTCATATGAAATCTGATTAAGACTTGTACTACATACAAAATAAGTGCATGGTGATCAAATCATACTAATTCTTCATGCTCAAAACCTTTTGGCTTTGTGTGTACTGTTGTCTACTTCATCTTCTTCTCTCATGGTCTTTTCTCATATCTTGTCACCCTAATGTCAGGCTTCTATTCATCTCTTAATTTTCAACTCAAATATAATTTTTGTGGGAAACATCTGCAATATTTTCTGGGATACTTCTGCTAGTTGTTTTCATAATGATTGTCCTGATATCCCTGGGCTTTGATATGCATACACCAAGTTATTGACATTATTAGTCAAGATGCACACACACACACACACACACACACACACACACACACACACACACACACAAATAGACATGATACTGGATTGCATACTTTGGGAGAGGAGAGAACTTTTGGCATCTTCCTAACTTGTCTATTTGTTAGATGAATTTTTAAAAAAGAAATATAATTGTTTTAACATAAACACTAGCAAACCCTTGAAGGTACCTCTTTTTTCACACAGTACACAAAATCCTATACATCTTTATTTAGTGAAGACCTATCAATTTAGCACCTTCCACAGCAATCCCACCAAATATTAAAAGCACTAACCTTGTAAATATGGGCAGGGGAGAATGTAATGAAATACAGAACATCCAAACATTTATGATCCACACTCTGCCTTTTTTATTCTTAGTATATTTTCAATCATTGTAGACTCTCCCATCATGGTAGATGATCTGATGTAGATGGACCACTGGGCCTCTTAACAAAATGAGGGCTAAAATCTATTGTAAAAACATGTCTTGCTATTAAGTTAAATTCTCAGGGTCTGGTATCTAAGAGGTACACAAAACAAAGAGACAAGGACAAGATCTGAATTATGAGACGCTATAACTTCGATCACATAAACTAGTCACAAAGTGCTTATTCAAAAGAAACCAGAGAACTTTAGCCTTCATGCAGAGGATAGCAACGCTTGTAGTCTGTGCAAGAACCTTGGACTTAAAACAATGATGTAAATACAAAGTACAATTCTTTAGGGAAACGGAGGAGTGTGGGAACGAAATTATCCAAAAGACGATGTTTAAGAAATCACCAGAATCCAAGAAAGAGGTCTGTTTTTAATTTGAGGAATCAGACTAGGTTCAGTTGTGAAGAGCCAAGCCCATAAGCTTGCCATTTAGTCAGAGAATTATGACTGCAGGAGTCAAAACAAATAGAGAAAACTTACAGAAACTAAAAGTGCATACAGGAACTCAAAGGGGGCACCATTGGACGTCCCTGCTGTAATTGTCTACTTGACAAGAACAGATAATAATAAACAACTGGTAATCTGTATTTATACCTTAAGAAAGAAGGTGAGGGTACAGGATGGTTCCTTGTCATTACTGCAAAGTCTCATGATCCAAATTAAGTTACTAGAAACTAAATGGTGGTTGGAACCTACTCCTGCAGGTGTCTGACCTTTGTACATAGTCGCCCGAAAATTAATGAACAGATTTCGCTCATTTGGGAGAATATGAAACAGATTTCATTCAAATAATAAAAGGTCATTTGTCAGCAGTGCCTGCTGGACACCCAGAGGACGGGAGAAAATATGAACTCACAGAGGCTGTGGTGTCAGCATGCTCAGGCTCTACACATGTCAAAGCCAGTTTGGATCAAAACACTGAGGGAACTGGATACCAAGTTCCATTCCTGACCCAGAAACTATCTCCAATTGATAATCACTAGCAAAGGAAAAAAATACTTTTCTCAATGGAACCTCACTGAACAAGTCCCCAAGCCCAGCAGATGCTAACCACCACCACCACCAACAATAAAATGATCTCAGTGGTATTTGGGGAAATGTTTGGTCCTATAATGCTTTCTTTGGGCATCTTACATTTATCTATAGGGGTTTCCAATTTTGTGTTTGCATAATGGTGTGTGTGTGTGTGTGTGTGTGTGTGTGTGTGTGTGTGTGCTTGAGTACAGGCATGTGTGTGTTTGTGTTTCTAGTGCTTCTTCCTTTTTTCCCTCTTTTGTTTACTTGAGTTTTTAAAAATCTTTTATTGGTCTTTCTATTTCATAAGAGAGAAAAAGAAATAGAATTAGATTGCTGAGGAGGGTTTGGGGAAGAGAATGGAGGGGAAATCTTGACCAGAATATACTGTAAAAAAGGTATTTTTTCAGTTTTAAAATAAACCTATACATCAGAATCATGCCAATGCCTGAGAAAATAATTTTCAAAATAAGATGTTAATAAAAATTAGTTAAGCCGGGCGTGGTGGCGCACGCCTTTAATCCCAGCACTCAGGAGGCAGAGGCAGGCGGATTTCTGAGTTCGAGGCCAGCCTGGTCTACAAAGTGAGTTCCAGGACAGCCAGAGCTTCACAGAGAAACCCTGTCTCGAAAAACCAAAATAAAATAAAATAAAATAAAATAAAATAAAATAAAATATTAAAAAATTAGTTAAAATATAATTTCTATGAATTAATCATATTTATCCATTTTACCATAGCATGTTTATGTAAACACACTGTATTAGAATTAAGAGTAAAAATTTTCTTCATTTTATGTAGAGAATACAAAAGTGTAAGGGTTAAATGAAGATGGTATGAAATGAATTTCTTTAATTCTTAAATGTAGAATAATGGATATCTTAATCTTTTATTTAAAAAAACATATAGTAAACTGATATATTGGTGTATACTTTCATGATTTTGCCATATGTTGGGATTTAGTTAACTAGAACCACAGGCATGATATAGAATAGCCCTACCATTCACAAATTCATGTGTTCTACTCTGCTTTGATCACGTTGTTCTTTATCTATAGGTTTTGTATATTACTCATGTGTTCCGTCTCAAAAATTTGCTATCCAGCTCTTCTTACTAGCTCCTTTTTTTGATGCTGAAAACTCTACAAAATTATGCAAATCAAAGGGTTAAAAATCTTCCTCTTCACTTTAAGAACACCCAGGAAACTGCCCAGATCATCAAGGGTATGCATATCTGAAAAGTCACCTAGTACCCGAAAGAGGGCACTTTATTTTTTTTTTATTTTATTTTATTTATTTATTTATTTATTTATTTATTTATTTATTTAAAGACAGGGTTTCTCTGTATAGCCCTGGCTGTCCTGGAACTCACTTTGTAGACCAGGCTGGCCTCGAACTCAGAAATCTGCCTGCCTCTGCCTCCCAAGTGCTGGAACTAAAGGTGTGCACAACCATGCCCAGCTTAGACGGCTCTTTAAAGAAGCAATGTGTGTGGTTCCTGAAGTAGAATGGTAGAGTCTATAGATGAGCCCAGCCAGTGTGGCTGGAATCAGGGTCAGTGGCCAAAAATGAGTACAGAACTTTTTTTTTTTTCTCCCAATTTTTTATCAGGTATTTTCTTCATTTACATTTCAAATGCTATCCTGAAAGTCCCTCATACCCTACCCCCCCACTCCCCTACCCACCCATTCCCACCTCTTGGCCCTGGTGTTCCCCTGTACTGGGGCATATAAAGTTTGCAAGACCAAGGGGCCTCTCTTCCCAATGATGGCCAACTAGGCCATCTTCTGCTACATATGCAGCTAGAGACAGGAGCTCTGGGCGTTCTGATTAGTTCATATTGTTGTTCCACCTATAGGGCTGCAGACCCCTTTAGCTCCTTGGGTACATTCTCTATCTCCTCCATTGGGGGCCCTGTGTTCCATCCAATAGCTGACTGTGACCATCCACTTCTGTGTTTTCCAGGCACTGACAAAGCCTCATAAGAGATAGCTATATCAGGGTCCTTTCAGCAAAATCTTGCTGGTGTATGCAGTAGTGTCTGCGTTTGCTGTCCATGCTTAAAAAGGGAGAGAGTAATGCTGGACTCAGAGGCTTAAATGAAGATTCTTTAGTCATTGTACATGTTCAGGTGAACAAGGCACCTAGGGTACTCTGACAAACTTACAGCACTCACAGCCACATTAACCCATATGTGAGCTCCCCCTGACACACTGAGATGATCCTCACTGAAAAAGCATAAATTGTTCCAAAGCCAGAAGAGGAAGTTGCACAGAAGCAAAAGATATCCCAGAAGAAACTGATGCTATGGGAGTAAACTCGGCAAAAATAAATGCAGAAAAAGGTAAAATATAACTGCAATCCATGGAAAAATATATGCATATGCATATATATATATATATATATATATATATATATATATATATATACACAAATACATATATATATTACATATAATGCTTTATATGTTCAAATACATATAAAATATATGCAATGTATATGAAATCATATAGAATATAAATTTTGATTAACTTGATTTACATAGATTTATTCTATTCGTTGCATATATTGTGAGTTCATAAATTAAGGAAGTGACAGGGTTTCAGACCTGGAAGTAGAATGGACAGTTTCTACAGATTTACTCTCATAAATACCACTGTTATCATATGTTTCTATTTCTCTCCCCCCTCTCTTTGTGTGTGTGTGTGTGTGTGTGTGTGTGTGTGTGTGTGTGTGTCGGTATATGTGTCTGTTTGCAAATTTATTTCTTTTCAGGCATGTAAAAAATCCCATAAACAGGATTGAAAATTCTGAGTCATAAGGTAAGTATGTTTACCTTTGTAAGACACAGCTAGATTTTCTAAAGTGGCTGTGGTTCTCATACCCATCCACAGTGTGTGGATGTTTCATGTGGATTGTTTGCTTCAATCTTGAACATGAAGGTATTTAAGGAGTGCTCCCCACTAATGGTTCCAAGTGCAGTTTCTGTGACTCTGTGTTCCTCTCTCTAGACTGTTCATTTTACAACAGCTTAAAACATAAATCTATATCAATGAGCGAGAGAAAGTAGTAATACTACAAAGTTGAAAATAATTAAGATATCTATTTGTTAGAATTAAGTAGACTTGCATTACTGAAATAAGGATAGCATTTAAATTACCTGCATTGAAGCTGCATTCTTAGTATGAGAATATCAAGTTATGCAGTCAACCACTTTCCTCCACAAGGAAGGAAGATGTTTGTCTCTTGCCCAGTGAATTGGAGAGAATCGTTGACAGCTATCTCCTACAATAAGATAAAAAAAAAATTCAATGAAGTTTTTTCTCCCAATCAGTAGGTTGCTTATTTCTCTTATTGACTATGTCCTTAGCCTTACAGAAGCTTTCTAGTTTTATTAGATCTCATTTATCAATTCTTGATCTTAGAGCATGAGCCATTGGAGTCCTGTTTAGGAAATTTCCGCCTGTGCCAATGAGTTCACGGCTCTTTCTTGAACTTTCTCTTCTAATAGATTCAGTGTATTTGGTTTTATGTTGAGGTCCTTGAGCTTTGTACAAGGTGACAAATATGGGTCTATTTTCATTCTTCTGCATACAGACAGCCAGTTAGATCAGCACCATTGATTGAAGATGCTTTCTTTTTTCCATTGTATATTTTTGGCGTCTTTGTAAAGACCAAGTGACAGTAAGTATGCGGTTTTATTTCTGGGTCTTCAATTCTATTCCATTGATCAGCATGTCTGTTTTTGTACCAATATGATACAGTTTTTTATCATTATTGCTCTGTAGTAAAATTTGTGGTCAGGGATGGTGATTCTCCCAGCAGTTCTTTTATTGTTAAGAATTGTTTCTGCTATTCTGTGTTTTTTGCCTTTCTAGATGAATTTGAGAATTGTTCTTTCCATTTCTTTGACCCCACATCTGATAAAGGTCTAATGTCTAAAATATATAAAGAACTCAAGAAGTTAATCACCAAAAAACCCCAAACAAACAAACAAACAAACAACTCAATCAAAAAATGGGATATAAAACTACACTGATAATTCACAACTGAGGAATGTTGAATGACTGAGAAACACCTAAAGCAATGTTCAAAGTCCTTAGTGATCAGAGAAATGCAAATCAAAATGACCCTGAGATTCCACCTTTCTACAGTCAGAATGGCTAAGATCAAAACCTCAGGTGAAAACACATGCTGGAGAGGATGTGGAGAAAGAGGAACACTCCCCCATTGCTGGTAGGATTGCAAACTGGTACAACCACTCTGGAAATCAATGTGGAGCTTCCTCAGAAAATTGGAAATAAGTCTTCCTGAAGACCCAGTTACACCACTTTTGTGAATATATCCAAAAGATCCCCCACCATGACACAGGGTCACCTGTTCCACTATGTTTATAGCATTCTTATTTGGGATAGCCAGAAGATAGAAACAACTTAGATGTCCCAGGACAGAAGAATAGATACAGAAAATGTGGTTCATTTCCACATTAGAAAACTACTCAGCAATTAAGAACACGGACATCATGCCTTTCGCAGGAAAATGGATGGAGCTAAAAACTATCATATTGAGTGAGGTAACTCAGACCCAAAAGGACATGCATAGTATGTACTCACTAATAAGTGGATATTAGCCAAAAAATAGAAAGAAAGAAAGAAAGAAAGAAAGAAAGAAAGAAAGAAAGAAAGAAAGAAAGAAAGAGAGAGAGAAAGAGAGAAAGAAAGAAAGAAAGAGAGAAAGAGAGAAAGAAGAAAGAAAGAAAGAAAGAAAGAAAGAAAGAAAGAAAGAAAGGGAGGAAGGAAGGAAAAGAAAGGAAAGGAAAGAAAAGATAAGATAAGAAAAGAAAGACAAGAAAAGAAAAGAGAAGAGAAGAGAAGAAAAGAAAAGAAAAGAAAAGAAAAGAAAAAAGTTAAAAGTAAAAACCCATACAGAATACCTAAAATACAGTTCACAAAATTCAAAAGGCTCAACAAGCGGAAGTGCACAAGTGAGGACATATCAGTCCCACTTGAAAGAGAGAAGAAAGCAATTCCAAGTTGGGAGGGAGGGAGGGAGGGAGGGAGGGAGGGAGGGAAGCCAAGGAATTGGGAGGGAAAGTGGAAAGGCTTGGGGTGCTCTGGGGGGTAGAGGGAAACCTGATTTGGTATTGGGTGAGGGAAAAGGCATGAAGCCCTGAGGGCCAGCAGAAAGAATGTGAATGTAAACAGGCAACCTCAGGAAATAGGAGGTTGGGAGAACCCTCCAGAATGCACCAGAGACCTGGGAGGTGAGAGACTCCCAGGACTCAGAGGGACCTTTGATCAAAAGCCTGACAGTAGGGAGAGGGAACTTATAGAGCCCACCTCCAGCAGGAAGACAGGGCATCAAGTGAGGGATGGGATTGCCATTCCACAGTCACATCTCTGACCCATAACTCTTCCTGGCTGGAAGAATTACAGGGATGGAAATGGAGAGGAGCCTCAAGAAAAGAAGGTCCAGAGACAGGCCCAGAGTGGGATCCCGCTCAAGGGGAGGGCCCAAGACCTATCACTATTACTGAGGCTATAGACCACCCACAAAAAGGGATCTATCATGACTCGTCTTCAAAAGACCCAACAAACAGTTGAAAAAGTCAGATGCAGTTATTTGCACCCAGCCAATGGACAGAAGCAGCTGACCCCTGTTGTTGAATAAGGGAAGGCTGAAAGAAGCTTAGGAGAAAGGTGATTCTGTAGGAGAACCAGCAGTCTTAATTAATCTGGACCCCTGAGATCTTTCAAACCCTGGACCACCAAACAGACAGCATACACCAGCTGATATGAGTCCCCCAACACATATACAGTAGAGGACTTCCAGGTTTGTGTTCATTCAGAAATGATGCACCTAACCCTCAAGAGACTGGAGCCCCCAGAGAAATTAGAGGTCAGGTGGGGTGGAGGGTGGAGGCATACATGTGGAGACAGAGTGGGGCGGGGAGGAGGTATGGGATGTGGAGCAGTCGGAGGGTGCATGGGGGAGGGGCAGGGAATGGAATATGGAGTATAAAAAATGAATTACAAATAAAATAAAATTTAAAATATAGAAAATTTAGGTTTAATCTTTGTACAATTTCTATACATTGGACATTCTAAACTTGCCATTTGAAACCAGACTTTTATACTATGAATACCTTAGGCTGTAATATTGGGCTGGCTTTTTACTTAATTGTATTTTAATAAGACATATTTGACCATGCTTAAATGTTGAACTGTGTGCTCCATTCATGCTTCACAGACCTAGCTGCCAATCAATACCTTGGATGTAGGATAACACCAGGTTGGTGTCCACCCCATGAGGTATCCATATGAAGACCTCATATCCAGGCTGGACAAAGCCACCAAATAGGAAGAAGACAGTGCAAGGGCATGCAGTGGAGTCTGAAAAACATCTGCTCCTAGAGTTAGAAGTCCCACTAAGACACCAAGCTAACAGCCATGACATACACAGAGGACATAGTGCAGACCCATGAAGGCTCTGTGCTTCCTCTTTCAGTCTCTGTGAGCCTACGAGAGCCCTACTTAATTGATTTAGTGGGCTATGTTCTCCTGGTGTCCTTCATTGTCTCTGACCCTTACAATCTTTCCTTACTCTTACTCTTCCATGTGGTTTCCCAATCTCCAAGAGTAAAACCCCAGTGAAAACTCTCTCTCTCTCTCTCTCTCTCTCTCTCTGCATGAAGTCTCACTATGGATTTCTTCATCCTCTCTCATCATTTGCCTGAGAAAACCTCTCTTATGAATACTAGACAAGGCACCAATCTATGAAAACAGAAGAATATTGCTAGAAAAAATTTTTTGCTGATTTTTTTTTTTCGGGGCAGGGGACAGTTGTGTTTGATTCTACCCTAGATATCAGGAATATCCAGTCTCTGGTTCCTGGCCATCCAGGCAGTATAGGTGATTGAATCCATCTCATGTTATGGTACTCAAGTTAAACCAGACATTGGGCAGCAAGTCCAACAAGTACTATGCCATCACTACCACAGAATGTCTCACAGGCTGTAAAGATTTTATATTGATGGTTTTGTAACTGGGTTGGTATACAGTGTTCTTTTTCAGTACATTGCAGACTACCTTTCCATGGAAAAGTGTCTAGAATATATGGGTGAAGATTCCATGCCAGCACCAGATCAACCTCTCAATGTTCAATGTTTGTGGAATTTGTCCTCAGCAATGGGGCCTGCTGTCAGCTTTCAGAGAGCAAGCCACTGTCCTAGCATCAGCCTGAATTGTTTAGGGATCTACACCCTTGACCAGCAACTCAATGGAATGGAACCCAGTCCCACCACAGGAAGCCTTTTATAACTACACAAGATAGTCAGTTCAAACTCTGTATCCTCCATTCCTAGGAGTCCTCACTAGGGTTGGCCTTATAGATTACAGGATGTTTTTATGGTACTAGGTTTCCGTAGTGGTCCCCAAAAGGCCCCGAAATCTGTCTCTCCCCTACTCTCTTCCTCCATACCCTCTTTCTCCTTTCTTTACCTACCCCAAATCCACCTGAAAAAAAAATCTGTTCCATTTTCCCTTCCCATAGAGTTTTATGTGTCTCCCCTAGAGCACTCCTGTTTAACTAACCTTCCTGGATTCTTGGATTGTAGTTTGATTATCATTTATTTAACACTTAATATCCACTTATGAGTTAATCCATATAATATATTTGTTTTTCTGGGTCTGGGTTACCTCATTCAGATCTTATTTTTAAGTTCTATCAATTTGTCTGCAAATGGCATGATGTCATCAATTACAAGGCTGAGAGTATATATAGATGTTTATATGCAATCTAACATATTAAAGATTACATAGCCTACATCTCCAAGTTCATGAACCGAAGAAGACTTTTGTCCACATATTTTCCTTAAATATATGAAGAATATTTTATGTGTATCCATTGGGCCATATTTTAAATATTTTTTAAAAAGTGTTAAATTTGCAGGGCATGGTGGCACACACCTTTAATCCCAGCACTTGGGTGGCAGAGGCAGGCGGATTTCTGAGTTCAAGGCCAGCCTGGTCTACAAAGTGAGTTCCAGGACAGCCAGAGCTATCTTGTCTCGAAAAAAAACCAAAAAAAAAAAAAAAAAAAAAAAAAAGTGTTACATTAAATACAAGTTTTCCCTGTTAAACTTTTTGAAAATGTTGTTTATCTATTTCATATGTGTTTTGCATGAAATTTTATTAATTTAATGTTAAAAACTCATATATGTTAAGTGGTATTAAAATGTACAAGAAATGTGTATACAAAAGTATTTTTAAAAATTAAAAATTTAAGTCTATGATCCTTTTACTAAGCAATGATTGCATGTTTGTACAAATAAAATCTTAAATTCAAAACTATTGTTGTTTCTGGAATTGACCATGTTCTAGTGAAGGCTGCACATCTGACAGAATGTGGGAAACAGAATAGGTGTGTGTGTGTGTGTGTGTGAGAGAGAGAGAGAGAGAGAGAGAGAGAGAGAGAGAGAGAGAGAGAGAGAGAGAAAAGGAACATGGGTAGAGAAGAGAGGATGCATTTGAGAGAGAGTGAAAGAAGGGGGTTATTTTGATCAAAATACATCATGAAAAAAACCTTCAATACTGATAAAAAAATGACAAATCAAAACTAGAACTTGCACTTGCTTCCAATATATATTTTGTTCTCTTGCATTCTCTCTCTTGTTGGCAGGTATTTGTGCATTATTTAAGATGCCTAAACTATCATATTTAGACTGGTCTTACTCCTTCACTCCATAATCACTATTCTATTGCACAGTGCCTGAGTGAGTAAGTTGTATTCTATGAATGAATTAATTCATTACAGTCTTAATAGTCTAGTGAAGTAGTTGACAGTAAAATTGAAGATGCATTAGTTAAAACATTCATTGAGTGAGGTAACCCAGACCCCCCAAACAAATATGTATTTAAATTAACTTATATATGGATATTAGTGTTTAATCTTTGATAAGCACGCCACAATCAATATAACCACAGTGGTTCTCTCTCTCTCTCTTTCTCTCTCTCTCTCTCTCTCTCTCTCTCTCTTTATTCCTAGAGAGAGAGATTAAGGGACTAAGGAGAAGTGAAGGCTCTCTCTGAATAGATCATTATCAAAAGACCAGTGGTGTTAGGGGAGGACTGGAAAGGGAGGATCAAACAGGGAAGAGTACTGAAAAGGGAGTTTGGAACAGAATATAGAATGGGAATATGGGGAGGGTCATATAAGAACATCATATAGAAACCTAATACAGTAGACACTTCTTAAAATACATATATATGAAGGAAATCTAGATGGAATCATCCAAAAAAAAATGAAGGGAGGGTATCCGCAAGTAGAAATTCCTCTCTACCAAGGCTGGGAATAAGTTACAACTAATTGAGTTGTAGGCCAAAGGAGCCCCTTGGCAACTGCTGAACAAACAAAGCCCTTGTCAAACTATTGGTCACTCTCCAGTATCTGATAGTTGTAAAAGTAACTTTTATTTGCCAGACTTAATTGTTGTTTCAGAGGCTTAGTGCTGAATAAGCTCACCCTTTCTCCTTCTTTCTGAACTTTGGTTAGGTGGTTCAACTCAGCTATTCTGGCTGACGCTAAACTGATGATTCAAACTTGCTTCTCTTGGCTTCAGGCTGAATTGCTCTTCTTGGACTCATCTCAGACTCTGACTTGTTCTATGTTCTGCTGAGACCTGTCTCTGTAAGACTGTCCCCATCTTTCTCTCTGTGCTGCCCTGCCTTAAGTCATCTGTCTTGTCTGTTCTTCTGAGAGTTGGATGAATCTCATCTCTTAATCATTCTGTCAAATCATCTCTAACTTTGCCCCTCAATTACATGTCACTTCCAAATGTGGCTGCTTTCTTCTACAAATTAATCTTTCGTACATAGTTTGGGATTAAAGGTATTTACTAAAAGTGTAACTGTATTCCATCTGGAAGGATTAAACGTTTGTCATTTCAGCCAGATCACACAGAACTAGAAATTCTTTGGATATGATCTCTTGCCAGAGCAGCCATGTTGCTGGATTCAAATTCCTCTACAGTTGGTAAAGTCCTATTCCTAAAGACAAAACATAAATATCTCATTGAACAAGGAGAAGTCCTATTCATGGAGCTGGAAGCTATTCCATATGCTACCAGAGGAGAAAGGTAAATACCAACTGAGCTACAAACGTTTTGATCTACATTGGTATCCTACCTTCAAAATAAGCTGTGTGCGACTGTGCCATAAATGTGTGAATAACCAACCACTATCTGATTGGGTTAAAAAACACACTCCATAAGATATCTTGGGTGGCAAAGAGCACGAGGAGGCTACGTATGTCATAAACCTCTGTGTATACTAAATACTACAGTTCCTCTAAAGTTATAAAAATAAAGTGACTTCTAATGAAACTCTGCTATACTCATAGAATGTCATGCCCAGTCATTATAAGTAGAGCTTCTTCCTGCAGCATATGGAACAAATAAGAGACTCACAGGGTGGACAGGGTGATAGAATTTAAATACTCAGTCATGAAAGGGATGTCCTAATCTAAGTTCTCCCCTCAGGGTTCAGAGAACCTTATAGATGAGAAAGCAGAAAGATTGTAAGAGCTATTGTGGATGGGAAAAAACAAGGGAACTAGTCCTTCCAAGCACAATAGGATCAATGAACAAATGAACTCACAGAGACTTTGCAGGCATACACTGAGCCTGCACAGGTCTAAGCAAGATGGGCGTCCCAGTGCTTGAGAGGGGAAATGAACACAAGCCACCACAGTTAAAGCATAAGCTATTTTCCATTAATTGCCACTCACAAAATAAAGATTAGTTATCATCTCCAGTGGATTCTCACTGGGTATATAAACCTGGTTTGTTTGGTTTTGTTTTATATTGTTATTATAGATGCCTGTTTGCTTTCTAATGAGAGAGAGCTAGAAAGGATGTTGACTTGAAGGGAGTGGGGACAAGGAGAGAATTCGGGAAAGTTTTCAGAGAGGGAAGCCATAATCAAAATATATTTTATAAAAGACATTTTCAATAAGAATAAATTAAACAATCCTTTTTAGGCAAGTTAAACCACATTCTAAGATATATATTGTACAAACAAAAGACTATAAAAATATAATTTCTTCACAAAGAAGACAACAAAGAGAAAATTTGTGTTTTCTAAGAGAGACTTGGAATATACTACATAAATCTCACTGTTATAACCTAAATGTATTTAGGTTTTTATGTAAAATGAATTAAAGCTCCATTCTTATATCAAAGTATAGAAACAGGGCAATTTTATTCATGTAATCTTACACAAATGCCATATTGATTTGTACTGCCATATTGGTTTGAAAGTTTAGTTTATAAATTCTCTTATAGAGAACTAACATTTTTTTTCGAATAACACTAGCAAATCTAAGGAAGATGCTGGTATCTCTGTGATATTCCATAAGCATGTGTGTAGCATACACTTTTCGTACTTGGAAAAAATTGACTTTCCTAACATAAGTGTTATATATTTGATGTGTCATTACATCAAAAAATATTACAAAATTAAAACCACTCAAAACTTAGTCATCATAACCTCAGAGGATTGGGGTACAAGAAACTACCATCGTGATTCAGATGTTGTATTGTGTTCCTTATATGATAATGTTTTGCATTTTGAGACATAACTTTGTTTAGAGTTAAACAAGGTAACTTGTACATATGAAGATAGTAAAAATAATTTACACACCTATTTTGTTTCCTTAGGCTGAAATGTATAATTTCTTGGCAACAAGAAAACTTTTTTGAACAGAAGATCTTCCATTTGACTCAAAAGATTATAGTTTCAGGGCTATAGAGATAGCTAATGGCTAGAGTGCTTGTTGATCTTCCTGAAGACCACATGGCAATTTCCAGCAATCACATTAGGACATATATAGCCATGACTCGGGCTCTAGAGGGTCCTATACCTCTGGCTTTTGTGGGCATGACATATATATGTACATGCACACATGTGAATCAAACATATGCACATAATTTAAAAGAGTATAATAATTTTTCCAACGATTATTGTATTTGTCCACTGAGGAATAAGAAAAAAAAGGAAGAAAACTGGTATTTTGTACTGGAAACAAAAGCAAATAGAAAACAATGAAAACCTTTCACTTCTCAAACTTCCTAACCACTGTTTAAATTTCTGTAAGATACTCATATTAAAAACACTTGAAACCATAACATTTTATAATATTATTGAATAATGTCACATGGACCAGATTTTGTTCAAATCTAAAACTGAATTTTCTCTACCAAGCTGGAAGTTGGCCAGTTTGGAGAACAGAAAACGTGTATTGTTTACATGGGCATATTAGGGATGTCAAGACCTTCCTCTGGCCTAGTACATGTGTTGATAGTGTGTGCTGTAGGAGGTTAACTACAGCCTCCTTTTCCTGAGTCCCAGCAGCCTGAGACGGCTCATCTACAGAGGATCCTACTGAGATGATCTAGCTCACCTTCCTGTTCCCTTGTGTACTGGAAACTGGCCTCCTTCTTGAGCTATATATTATAAAGTCACGGCTGCAATCCAGAGGGATAAAATAATCTCACTGAGTTTCCGGACTCCTGGTGCATCACTATCAGAACCCAGGGCTCTTATGATCCTAGTTTTCTGTTCATGTGTCTGTATGTCTGTCCTTTCCTCATTTGCATTCCAACTTGCATCAGCCATGTCAAGTTCAAAGCCATGCTGGTCTCAGCCATCAATCTAATAAATAATTGAATATCTGTCTTGTGTTGCAAAAGCTAGAGATAGTTCACGAGATCCCACAGATTGCAGTTTTGACTAAGGTTGAAGTTATGCATATTGTTCCTTACTATAAATTTAGCTTTAGTTACCTTTAATAAAGTATTTGAGATGAGAGAGTCCCTTTGCCAAAGTCCGATTCAATTCTACAAACATACAACGTGTCACCCTAAGATCAATAGCATATGCAGCTTTATGAAACATGGTGACATGAAAGAAAAAATTCTCACTCCTGGGAAATGATAGTAAATATCCTGTTGTTTTTTTTAATATTTATTTATGAGATCATAATATAACTAGATCATTTTAATAAAGAAAGTTGAACACAGCAGAATAAGCTCAGAGGAATACTAATTAAACTGAAATTCGAGTATTGATTTTACCTTTTCAACTACCTGACTTGGACCAATTATCTCATGATAGACTTCAGTTTCCCCATTTCTAAAGTGGAGATCGTAATCTACATTGTCAAAAGTCTTGAACTGAAGAATGAAACTATTCTGAAGAATAGTCATCCTTTTATACCTCTGATTAAGAGCTCTGAGTGTCACAGGAAAGGATTCATGGCCAGTGTTTCAATGTAAGGAGCAGTGTGCATAACTTCCTCCTTAGTCAAAGCTGCACTCTGTGCAATCTCATGAACTGTCTGTCTTCAGCTTTTGCAACACAAGACAGATACTCTATTCTTTACTTCGTGTATCACTCTCTTAGTTGAAGGTCACTTTCCATATCATAATAATATCACAAACACACATTCTTCTTTTACTTTCATACTCCTCCAGAAATAATCAGTATCTCTGCACTAAAAGTCTTTGTTTAAAACAGTTCTTTCCTTTGAAATAAAACAATGTATACTTCCTTGTTAACTCTACCTCCAAATCATGTAATATTTGTTGAAGCTATGAAAACACCTTTGTCACAAACAAATGAACATTGAGGAATATGAAGTACCTTGCAAGCATCTTTTGGTAAACGGTGGTATATCTTCTGGTGTGAGGTTAGTTGTACAGGAGACCAGGAAATAATACTCCTTTTCTCACCTAAGGAATTTACAAAGCCCCTGGGAACTAATAATTATTTTTGAATATGTTTATTTTAGAACTTTGGTGTGTGAGGTTCAGCCAAGATGTCTCTATTATCCTTAGAAATAGAAAACAGTTCATTGACATAAACCCAGAGTTTGACCACTGTTAGTTCTCATGAGAAGAACACCCCAAATCTATAATTTTCACAAATTTCATACCAATATGGGCATGTTGTTAAGGTATAGAGTTATACCCTCAGCAGGAAGATCAACTTGAACAATGATCAATCGAAGGTCAATCACATTCTTATAGAGGCAGTGGCTCCTGTCTTCATTTTTTTCAACCTAGCAACCTTGGTCTCAGAAATACACTTTCTCATTTTTAGTCCCACAGGAACAATTTCTTTATTTTTTCGTGAGCATTAACATATATTCACATTCTAATCTTCAAGACTATTTAATTCATGTAATACCTTTATATATGTACCCTTAGCTAGATTTTGCTGAATATAGCGGGGAGACTTTCAAAAGTAATACATTAGTAAAAGGGAATTTATCTTGTCATATGCTTCTACTACAATTCCTCTTGTGTAATTGTCTCTGTGTTTTCTCCTCTGCATTTGTAGCAATGGTTGCTCGGTTGTGCCAAGTGTCCTTTTTCCTTTATTGCTCTGTTCTTGTGTGTCAGCTTCCATGATGATGAATCATCTAAGCCTGTTAAAGTCAGGATGGGTTGTGAAGTGCAGATGGGATGAGTGACAGGGGAAAAAGACATGAAAATGAAAAACAATTTCCTGTCATAATAAAACATAGCCACCCTCAAAGCCAGACAGGTGTCTCCTGAGTTTTAAATTATGATGCTTCTCTGTATAGATTATTAAACGTGGCATAACTCATATTAACATTGAAGCATTAACATGACTTAAGATTATTATCAGAATGTGATAACAGTGAAGATATATTGTCAGATGCTACTGTGCTTTGTACAAAATAGTGCACTTTGATCACCATAGGATAGATTTCAGTGTTCTTCTTACAATGTATACAATACTGTAATGATGCACATACATTTTAAAAATAAATTATCATATGGTGTACTTGGACCACAGTGACTTGACAAAAAGTCCCTCAGTTAAAAAAGGATTTACCTAATCCTCACGTAATTTTTCTGCTCCTTGGTGCCCTTTGGTGTGATCTTGTTTATCTAGGCAGAATCAGAAAATCTCAGTTGCAAAATATATGGAAAGGGGCATCCTGTCTTGGAGTCAAAAAAAGAAAGAATCAAATAGAGTGTGAAGTTATCATAGAGATGTGTCTGTAATACATGGGAGTGAATGCTAAGCACACTGATGTTCTAATTCATTTGATATAATTTAAAAAACAAATCAAACAAACCCACACTATTCCAAAACCAATGTGTGATTTGCTTTCATGCTCATGAGTTTATATTTCACCCCTACTTCAATGAGCTATAATATGTGCAAATTAAATTTAAGTCCATGTTTTTTGTATGTTGCCCATCTTGTAGCATCAAGTGACCACATGAAAATGGGCAAAGGACTGATCAGTTCCAAGAAAAAAAAACAAAACAGGCAACTCTCAACTCTTTTCCACTTTGAAAGTAAATAATCAAACCAATTACAAGGGGTTCACTATCTGACTGAGATTTTCAGAGCAAATATCTGGGCAGAATGCTTTAGATTTCATTTAGTTCACAGAACTCTAACTGCGGGTAAATTATTCCCATTTATCCAGTGATAAAATTAAAGAAAAAATGGAGAGGAGGAAAGAAAGGAAAGAGGGAGGGATAGAAGGAGGGAAGGAGAGGAAGACCATCAGACATAGACAGACAGACATAGAGAGATAGACAAAGTTTCAGAGACATACATACACACACACACACACACACACACACACACACACACATACACATGGGGGGGAGAGAGAAAGAGACAGAGAGAGAGAGAGAGAGAGAGAGAGAGAGAGAGAGAGAGAGAATTTTTTGTTACAAAAAGAAGTCAACTAACCAAAATTAAAGGTAAAGGAAATTATCAAAACAGGGAAAATCCAAATAATAATAAGAAATTAAAATTAAGTTTAAGGCTACATGCAACAACATAAAAAGAAAGATCAGGATTTACCCAGAGGGGTTTTACACAGAATGCAAAACTTGAGCTCAGATTTGACTCCTGCACTTGTGAGTAAACAGTTGGAGACAGTTTAATTACCCACTCACAGACCTCTGTTTATAACCAAGCAGCATTTATAATGGGGACTGTGTGTGTGAACTCTGGGATAGAATCTGTTCTTCAAGGGGCGGCCAACAGTCATCATCTTCTGGATAGTGATGACCAGAGGAGGAGGCAGGATAGAAGAGGAAGGATTCCTAAGCCTCTACTGAATAAACATGGGAAGATTAAAACTAACAATGGAAAGGTTGTGGTTGGATGAGGAAGGAGGACTGCCATGAAGGCAAACACCACTTAGTTGCAAATCTAAATGATGAGGAGAATTAGCTAAATAAATGAATGGTCAGAGAGTCTAATCAAAAGGCCTAATCATAGCGAATCCTGAGGTAATATTTAATGTAGGAAAATTAAGGCAACACCCTCTGTGTTGTTTTGTTTTAGAACAGCAATACCAAAACATATATAAATGTTCAAGAAGCTTCTTTCATTATCATTATTCAACATCGTTTAAAAATAATGACAACAAATGTTCTTATAAAAAATAATAGTAACAAATGTTGCTGAGCACATATTATATATTATAAAGTATAGTAGTAGGATGATTGTCATGATTATTTTCTTAGTATATTACATAGTGTATTGCATGGAAAGTTTGAGTAACTTACCCAAATTTACAAGACAAAGAGTATTTTATTTATTTTTTTTCAACTTTTATTAGATATTTTCTTCATTTACATTTCAAGTGTTATCCAGAAAGTTTCCTATACCCTCCCCCCTCCCGGCCCTGCTCCCCTACCCATCTGCACCTACTTCTTGGCCCTGGCATTCCCCTGTATTGGGGCATATAAAGTCTGCATGACCAAGGGGCCTTTCTTCCCACTGATGGCCAACTAGGCCATCCTCTCCTATATATGCAGCTAGAGACATGAGCTCAGGGGGTACTAGTTAGTTCATGGTTATTCTTCCACCTAGAGGGTTGAAGACCCCTTCAGCTCCTTGGGTACTTTCTCTAGCTCCTTCTTCCTTGGGAACCCTGTGTTCCATCTAATAGCTGACTGTAAGCTTCCACCTCCATGTTTGCCAGGCATTGTTATATTTTCCCCCCCGAGAAAGCTATATCCGGGCCCTTTCAGCACCATCTTGCTGGCATATGCTATAGTGTCTATGTTTGGTGGCTGATTGTGGGATGGATCCCTGGCAGCCGCAGTCATTGGGTCCATCCTTTGGATTCAGCTTCACACATGATCTCTTTAACTCTTTCAATGTGTGCTTTGTTCTTAATTCTAGGAAGGGGTGACGTGTCCACATTT
>LR753783.1:50869-138749 GCA_902729485.2 Mus minutoides
ACCAGTACCATGCAGTTTTTGTTACGATTGCTCTGTAGTACAGCTTGAGGTCAGGCATGGTGATTCCACCAGAGGTTCTTTTATTGTTGAGAAGAGTTTTAGCTAGTCTCGGTTTTTTGTTATTCCAGATGAACTTGCTAATTGTCTTTTCTAGATCCTTGAAAAATTGAGTTGGAATTTTGATGGGGATTGCATTGAATCTGTAGATAGCTTTTGGCACGATAGCCATTTTTACTATATTGATTCTGCCATTCCATGAGCATGGGAGATCCTTCCATCTTCTGAGATCTTCCTCAATTTCTTTTTCAAGTGCTTCTCAGCCATTCGGTATTCCTCAGTTGAGAATTCTTTGGTTAACTCTGTGCCCCACTTTTTAATGGGGATATTTGATTTTCTGGTGTCCATCTTCTTGAGTTCTTTATATATATTGGATATCAGTCCCCTATCTGATTTAGGATTGATAAAGATCCTTTCCCAATCCGTTGGTGGCCCTTTTGTCCTGTTGACAGTATCTTTTCTCTTACAGAAGCTTTCAATATCAGCAATTAATTTTCTAATTCATTTGATGTAATTAAAAAAAAACTAATCAAACAAAATATTACAATTATCAATTTTGTTTGATAAAATACACACACACACTATACATGCATATATTTTTTTCTTAATGTTGTTTAAGATACATTAGATTCTAATATATTTTTATATTTTTTAAGCTAATTAAACCCTGAAAGATAATGTTTAGGAATAGTAGGATTAGAAAAATTATAAAAATATTTCTATAATTATATAAATTATAGAAAGCTCTTCTCTCCTTCCCCTCTCTTCTTTTTTTTTCCTTTAAGTTTAGCTTCCAGTTGATTAATTTTTTTCAACTTTTATTAGATATTTTCTTCATTTACATTTCAAGTGTTATCCAGAATGTCCCCTGTACCCTCCCCCCTCCCGGCCCTGCTCCCCTACCCATCCGCTCCCTCTCTTCTTTTTTAAGGCCAATCATGCATAGACCAAGTGGACTTATAATGAGATTACAGGCATGGGCCAGTGCCTGTAATCACTCGATGGGAATCACTTTAGGTAAGTAAGCAGTATACCAGCTGAGCCACATTCCCAAGCCTGGAT
Source organism: Mus minutoides (assembly GCA_902729485.2). Taxonomy (NCBI): domain Eukaryota; kingdom Metazoa; phylum Chordata; class Mammalia; order Rodentia; family Muridae; genus Mus; species Mus minutoides. Next base: position 51,989 of record LR753783.1, read on the forward strand.
CCTCAGTTCTTGATTTTCAGTATCATTGTGAAGGTCTTCACTATCTATGACTATGGATATGTTTTAATTTCTATTTAAATTAAGAAAGCATAGATTCTTAGTACTTTGGAGGCTTTAAGACAAGAGATTTGAAAGTAAGAGGCAACTTGGTTTACATGGAATAAACTTGTGTCAAAAAATTAACAGAAAAGAAGAAGAAAAAGGAGGAAGAGGAGGCGGAAGAGGAGGAAGAGGAGGAGGAGGAGGAGAAGGAGGAGGAGGAGGAGAAAAACCAGGTGAGAAGTGCTCTTAATATTTGGAGAAGTGATGTCTTTATCAAATGGATGTTGGAAAGTCCTTATGAAAAGTAACATTTCCTTTTAAAAACTTTACAAAAGTCTTTCAACTTTGTCAGTTTTTTGTTTTATATTTTTTTATTTTTTATATTTTTAAAGAGAACCAGAGCCATGATTCATTTTGGTTATCAAGATCCTAAGAGTGCTGAGAGTTGGTATTGGAGTAATAAATTTAGGCTGGCATGTCTCTATCCACACTGTTTCACAGTATGACAACAGATGAGAACTTTTATTGACCACTTCACAATGTATTTTTATAATTAAATTTTCAGTTGATGAATTACACATATTAAAATAATATAAACTAATTTGGACATAACTTAGTAAATAAACTAAATTTGGAGATGATAGATTTTCAAAGACTCACTCTGATTTTGTTTGGTTAGTGATACGGTTTTCAACAAAATCTCATAGGTAGCCCTTCCTTGTCTAGAACTCTTTTTTCTTTTATTAGATATTTTCTTTATTCACATTTCAAGTGTTATTCCTTTTCTAGGTTCTTCCCCAAAACATTCTATCCCATCCCCTCTGCTTCTATGAGAGTGTTCCCTTACCCACCCACTCACTTGCTCCCCTCTGCCCCCTGCCCTGGCATTTCCCTACAATGGAGCATAGAGCCTTCCAAGGACCAAGGGCCTGTCCTCATATTGATGCCAGATAAGGCCATCCTCTGCTACATATGCAGTTGGAAGAAGTCAGGATTTCTATTTCTTGACAAACATCATGACTAAGAAGCAAGTTGGGGAGGAAAGGGTTTATTCAACCTATACTTCCATACAGCTGTTCATCACCAAAGGAAGCCAGGACTGGAATTCAAGCAGGTCAGAAAGCAGGAGCTGATGCAGAAGCCATGGAGGGATGTTCTATACTGGCTTGCTTCCCCTGGCTTGCTCAGCCTGCTCTCTTATAGAACCAAGACTACCAGCCCAGAGATGGTCCCACCCACACGGGGCCCTTGATCACTAATTGAGAAAATGCCCCACAGCTGGATCTCATGGAGGCATTTCCCCAACTGATGTTCCTTTCTCTGTGATAACTCCAGTTTGTGTCAAGTTGACACAAAATTAGCCAGTACAGCCATCCTTTGCTACATAAGTAGTTGAAGCCACAGGACCCTCCATGTGTACTCTTTGGTTGGTGGTTTAGTCCCTGAGAGCTGGGGGTGGGGGCGTCTGGTTGGATGATATTGTTGTTCTTCCTACGGGGTTGCAAACCCTAGAACTCTTTATGTGGACAATACCTTGTACATCTACTTGTACAAAATCATGTTCTTTAGAAAGGTACCAATGGTGCTTAAACAGAGATCTGCTTAGCTGACCACTGAAACAACTATGTTTTTCTTATCTTTTTCTCTCTCTTTTTTTTATCCTATTCAGTTTAGCTCATGCTTTACTTAAAACATCGCCTTAACTTTAAAAAAAGATAATGTCCTTACTCTTCATAATTTAATAGAATTGCTAATGAGAGTCTTTCTAGTTAAGAATACTTAAATGCACAGTTTATTTATTGTTTAAAATGGTTAATCTTAGTTTTAATATTACCTTTAAACCAAGTATGTTCATTTTATTCTTTTTCACTACAATCATATAAGGAAATTATATAAGTTCTGTGCTAAGGGCTATATGATTTTGTTGCATCTGTAAAGCCCCAAATCTCTGGTAGTGAGTTTTTTTTTTTTTTCTAAGTTTTGACATTTAAAATACAAAAGTATTGATGTTTCGATTCTACATTTTAACGAAGTACAAATGCTTTAAAAAGACTCTAGTTCTGTTTATGTGTTTCAAAGCACACTAGTACATAAGGTTGAAACTTTCAAAGTTTTTTGGTCTATAAGTTGCTGTTCAAAGTTTTATTTTCAAATTTGATATTTCCGTAAATACTTTATATTTGAGTAGACACTTTAACTAATGAATCAGTTCCCATGATGGCAATGTTTTTAAGTACTCAATAAGTTAATAATCACTATTAATACTTGACTTCTTAAATTAAGAAATGAACAAACCATCAGTAATGAAATTTGTGTTCATAGACTGTGCTATTTGAGTTGAGTTGGACTGTTTCGGGTTAACAGTGTCTCTAGGTATTTGTGAGCATCTCTAAGAAGTGAAGTTCTTTGTTCTAGTGGAGAGGATACCCAATTGTGGGCCACGCCAGTACCTTCCTGCCCTATTATTGACCTCGACTTTGACCTGGCTGGACCACCCTGGAAGGAATGAAGGGTAATAAAGTCCCTGGGCTGACTCCAGCCTGAGAGTTTAAGCTTAGCAGAGATAATCAATCACTTACAATTAAGTGTTGTGGCTTTTGTGATGTGGACATTTACTGGGGACTGAGATGAGAGCAGCAAATGCCATCATTTCATCTCAGGGCTGGTTGTCTCAGAGGAGGATCAAGGGCGTTTGAACTGGTATTTCAGGAAGTCAATACCAGATACAGGGGCCAGAGAGATAGCATCGCGTGGGCAAGGGAAAGGAAGAGGAAGAAAGAAAACAGCGAGAGAATCAGAAGAGGAGAAGGACAGACTGAGGAGGAGAAAAGGATTTTCTAAACAATAATGATTGACTCTCTGTAAACAAAACATTAAGAAAAAGAAGTCAACTGTATTTCAGGATGATAGTGTCTTTAATTTACCTTAAGCATTAAACTATGCTTACCAACGACTCGGGATTCTCAGTTGTACATCTTAGTGGCAATATTTTATTTCCCCAAATAAGAATGGGAATAATAAACAAATAACTATGGTGGTAGGATCTGTATTTCAGGATGATGGTTTAAAAAAATCTTCCTTTTTTTGATACTGTTTTTTGTTTCTAATAATTTTAATTCATCTGAAGAGCAACATACACTTGATCTGTTTTAAATGACCCTGTATCCCCCATTCCAACCCCAATATGACCTTTTCCTTTCAACTCTACACTGAAATTTTCAGACACTTTTTTTAATGAAATTGGAAACGATTTTTTTTAAATAGGAAGGAAGAATGAAACCAGGTTCTAGGCATACAAAACAAACCTAAAGGACTACACTCTTATAAGGAATATTGATTCACGTATACTAATTGTTTTCAATAGGAAAAGAACCAGCAAAGCTACCTGTAGTGGTTTTGTTTGTTTGTTTGTTTTGTTTTGTTTTGTTTGTTTGTTTTATTGAGACAGGGTTTCTCTGTATAGCCTTAGCTGTTCTGGAACTCACTTTGTAGACCAGGCTGGCCTCAAACTCAGAAATCTGCCTCCCTCTGCCTCCCAAGTGCTGGGGTTAAAGGCATGCGATCTAGACACTGACTCAGAGAAGTGTGACATTAGCTTGCTTCTCTCAGACTGCAGTTTTAAATGTTGCACTGGCAAATGCTTTAACTAGACCCAGGGCCAAGTACCCTTTGGTGACTGTATGGAGGTTACTCACGTAACCTTTGTCTTGTCTAAAGTTGATGAGTGATTTAGAAACTGACTGAGATGCTTTGGAGCACTTTCCACAAAATAAGAATATCTATGGTGTAGTCACTGGGTATATATAAATGAGATGTGCTATTTAATAGACAGCTTTATTTTCAATGAAGTAATTGATCCTGGATCCATGATTTAGAATTACTTGTAAACCTTCGTGAAATGATGAAATTTGCACTCAATCCTTTGCTCTCGCAAAGAAAATCTTAGCAATTTACTCTATGAAGAATTTCCAGTTTCTCTGAGATGTTGCAATTTCTGACATCCCTAGTGTACTGGATTCATGGGACATTTTTATTTGAGGATGGGGCAAAATAATCTTAGTCACCCATTCAGCTCTCTGAAATAAGTGTGACTACAGATGGCCTTCCTGTAACTTTGAAAACTTTCCTTCATAATACCCCAGACTCTCCATTGGGAGTATGCAGTTGCCTGCCTACTTCTCTAGTGGTACAGCCTCCTACACTAATATCATTACTCTGACATTGGCAGTGCTCTTTCCAAGTCCTTCCGCCTGAAGGAAGCCAGGTTCTAGGCACACCTGATACTGCAAAAGGATTTTCATCACAGAAGGAAGAATGCTGACTGGCTTGTTCTTTGCTTATTATTATTTAAAACTAAAAGGTTATTAATTTGATTAGAGTAATTACTGATGATCTTTAGGTTGCTTGCTTGATTTTAGAAAGCCTCCTCTTATCCCAGCCTCTTTTTGCCTTAACAGAAAATAGATATTTGAACAGTCAAGTTTTCAGTAAAGGATCCACAAATCATGAAATGAGTTCTGAGGGAAAGGCAGTTCCTGATATTTTTCATCAAGTTTGGTATAGTGATAGAAACCAGATTCCTAAAAACAAAATGGTTTCTGTGTTTTACTTGTCAATAAGTACATGTTGAATTATTTTTCTTATGTTTGACTTCTTATATTTTTTAATGATATGTGTACTAGTGATTTTGTAAATTATTAGTAAGATTTCATAAAATAGAAGACCTAAATAAAATTGGGAAAGGGTTTTGCCCATAGAAAACAATAACACAAGATCTCTCCAGTGCAACAAAGAATACATATGTCTTTAATTTCAATTACGAAAGACTGCATTCCAACAATAACATGGCATCTAGTAACATGCTTAATATGGGAAACTTCAGGTTTGGTAAGTGGAGAACAATCCTAGGCTGCCATATCTTGCCACTGCTGTTTAGCACAGTGCTGAAAATACTTCTTAATAAAATAGAAGTTGTAAAATAAAGTCTCTGCAAGGAAGGGAAAACGCTTTTCTCAAAGGTGATATGACCAACTACACACATGACCTGAAGCAAGAGAGAACTCTGTGAATTAGTAGGTGATATAGAAGATGTTTAGATATAAATTTGGTATGTGAAAGGCAAATATTTTATGTTATTTTATTTTATTGGGAAATAAAAGATAGCTTTTCAAAAATTAAATTAACAAAACCTGGAAATATAAATTTAATTCTCAAAAGTATCATGATTGTTGTGCTTTCAATCTGTGGACAGTTTTGGTGAAAAATCTACTAATTTTAACACAACTTCTGTCTTTCTTTTAGAATTTTAGACAAAAGATGGATAGGAGAAAGGAAAGAAGGAAGAGAAAGGAGGAGAAATGGTGGAAAGGAGGAAGAATGGATTATTTCTTCTCCAGTTTTTCAGTGCTTCCTATCTTATGTGTTGATCTATTCCAATCTTATTACTCTTGACAACCATTGTTCGAGATGATAAGATGTTATGAGTTTTTTAAAGAAAAATTAAAGGTATCAAGTTTTGGGAAATAATTCTGTTTTTGTCTTTTTACAAAATGACTGGATTATGAAAGTGCTTAAAACAAGATTAAGATTGATCATTGAGCTTCACAGTAAAGTCTTGCAGATTAGTTCATTAAGATCTCTACTCTGGGTTCCGAGCTAAAATGTTTTATCAGATTAGTTATAGAAGTATAATAAATTTTAAAATCTTATACTTTCATATACCTTTGTAAAATGGAAGTGAAGCTAAATTCCACTACTGAAATAAAAATTTCCATTTCTCTTAAATTATGCTCTCACGCTGCACCTGTTCTTTGTTATTTCAGTGTTTGTAGGGGAGTGACTGCATAGGATACACAGTATAATACTTGCTTTAAAAGTGTGAGGGGTTATTAAGCTTGTAAGCTATAAGTACTTTGGCAAATTCTAAATTTGAAGGAGCTGGAAGGGCTTTAAATTGATTAATAAATTAACTGGACTTAGTGAGTGCTGACATACATCCAACAGTAGCAGGCAGGGAAAAATGAATAAGTTACATTTAACCACTGGGAATTTTTCCTTGATACTTTAGACATCCTGGTTAGTCAACTGTGGGTGATTTTCTCCTTAGAGACATTAAAGCTTAAATGTGTTGATGCATTCATATTTATATATAAACACATAATTAATTAGAATGTAAGCTAAAGTTTTCTCAAGTATGTATTTTTATAAGCACATCTTTAGTTTCAGAAAGCATTCTATAGCTGAAAAGCTAGTGTAGGGGACTGTCACCCTTGAAATGGGACTTTGCATGGTTTGATTTCCAGAGCAATGAAATGCATTGTCTTGAAAGACTGAACAATATTGTAAAATGAGCGAACTTTGTCATCACCATTCATTGGCTTTGTACTAATTTCTGGTCTTGGGTACAAACATGTCTTTTCATTTATGTCACTGACCATGTAATGTGTAGTGATTTACCACCCCTGTTCCATAAATGCTGGTCCTCACACCTTTCGACTCTACCTTATCTTCTACCCAAGTCTTTCTATTCTACCACATGAGACTATGGTTATTAAATAATGTAATCTAAACCAGATGACGAGACAGGATGATATTTATTTTCCCCCTATGTTTCTTTTTCTTTTTTATAGTAGAATAAATGTTATAGAAATACTTTGATATAAAAAAGTGATGTCGTTGCTGGAATATAAGAAAATAGAAAACAAATTTGAAATGTATAAAAAGCAATCACAAACTTTACAATTTTAAACAAAATTGAGTTATATTCCTACATAGAGGGTGAAAATATGTAATATATAACAGGCCAAATAACTATCATACAACTTTTGGTCTGCTTTATTATAGTAAAGTTTAAGAATAAAGGCACTAGAATTTTGCTTGCATAAGGAAATAAAATAATAAACTAATATGTGAAATCCAACTTGTCACTAAAGTAAGAAATGATATGAACAGAGAATTCAAATCTTGATAGAAGTGGATAAGGTGAAATAAAATAGATGATTGATTCAAACTTGGATTGATGCAAGCTTGGATTGATGCTTCTGAAGGAAGAGTGAGTGAGTGAGTGAGTGAGTGAGTGAGTGAGTGAGTGAGTGACAATGTGCAGATAGTAGAACCGATAGCAGATAATAAGAAGTTCTACATGCAATACGTATGCAAAACTAGATGATATTTTAGTGTTTAAAGGTATAGGACTGTGAAGAATTTGCAAAATTTTATGTTCATTATTTAAATTAAGAGTTAATAAAATTATTCAAATTAAAGTTTAATAACATAAAGGCATTCCATTATCTCTGTGGAAGTAAGAAAATTTGAACTATGTACATAGTCATTTTATTCCTAAATATAATTACAATGTTTAAATGTTATTATAACCAATGGGGAAGTTAAAAAATATTAATTGTACTGACCAAATACTGCTTTGTGCATTTAAAAGCTGTAAGATTACAACCTTAAATGTAGAAATAAATAACTCAATTCTAGGAAGGCAAATTTGCTGTTAGGATGAGTGTTTAAACTTTGAAAATAAAATAATACTTGGAAATAAAGAAACAATGAGTGAAGTTAATAGAACATGCTATAATTTTATAAAATTCCACAAGGAAATTTGATATGCTATTTACCAAGTTGAATTTTCTGGGACAAAAAGTAGTTTAAATTTATAATTCATGTTTTATTAAGTGGTAAACCTGGAAGATAGCTTATCTACTGACTATAGATTTTGTCCCAACTGCAAAAACCTGTCTGCAAGATGAAAGGAAAAAGAAAAAAATATTTTCTCTTCAATAGAATTCTATTATACAAAATCTATCTTTCAAAAGGTGGTTCTTGTCATATTATGCAAATAAGGGAAGAATTTTCCCTCCAAAGAAATATAAGTTGATGTCAGACCCTATTAGATTAGTCTGGACACACATAATAGCTATCTCTTTGCTTTGATACAATTTTTTTAGAATATTTCTGAATTATACAAATAAAAGAAAGCATGTCAATGATTATTGAGTTCTGTGGTTTGCTTCAAAGAGCCCAATCAAGACACAATACCTGAAAGGGGAAGGTATGATTAATCTTACCTATCCCTAAGGTGTATAGCTGAATCTGAATGCACACACAAAACTGTAAACATTGCCTATAAAGAAGTTTGCTCTATTCACAAAAGAGAAAGTTTGAAAATTGAGATAGGATTTTAACAAATAGTTTGAAATGGTATATTTCTTATTGAAAGTCTTCGTTGCTGCGTAGTCCCTATAAGACCAACAGTACTTGCTCAGGAATACTGGTTAGAACAGTGGACAGTCTCTAACAATGATGAGATGATGTTATCAAGCTATGCAAAACAGAGTGACTTTAGAATTTCTAAGATCTTTAGTCATGAATCTACAAGATATTATAATGTTTCAGCTGCCCTCAGCTCAACTCAACTTGGCTTTTCTCCAAGTGGCCACACCCCACTGACAACTTAGCTAAGGATGGGTATCAAAGCAAGCCTTAGTCATGCGTCTGAAAGTAGTTTACTCGCTTAATAGGGCAACTGGTGCCTCATTTTCTCTGCATACATGCAACAGGATTTGAAAATAGTTTCAATGGAGCAGTGCTTGCCAAACCTCTGTTTGCCTGCTTTCTAACACCCTGGCCAAAGAAAGTATCATGGTTGAGCAGGGTTCAGACTATTTTAATTTTTATAATTGGCAAAAATTACAAAGTACTATAACTATAAAACTGTACCTGGGAATGGGAGCTGCTTTTGATTGTGATTTATGAACAGTTTCTTGGTTAGTGATTATGTCCATTTCTGCATTTCTCTCTCTCAATCCTGGAACCCTATTTCACTATTTGGCAGGTCCTATGAGTGCTGCCACAGTCTCTGTGATTTCATCTCTGCATCAGTCCTGTGGTGTCTGAAACATCACTGATTCTTTGGAGTCATTCCCCCCTCAACTTTGGCTCTAATAATCTTTCTGCATCCTCTTTAGCAGAGGTTCCTGGGCCTTAAGGATAGGGTTGTGATGAAGACATCCATGTAGGACAGTGTGCTCTGCAGTCTCTCACTTTCTGTATATTGTTGATTTCCGAGTTTCTGTGTTAATTCCCTGCAGGTTAGGCTTCTCCTTTTACAAGGAGAATGTCTCATTGAAGACATTGTACATATTGCTCCCAAATTAACCTTGAATTTGAATTTTATCTCCCATGATATGCAAAGATGCTTCAACTTACTATTTATTATTTCATACACTCTAAATAAAGAAACCATGTGTTATTTGTAAATTTCTCATTCTAGGTAAGACTATTGAAGAACTGTGTTAATACTTGAAATATTGAATTGAAATAGCTATCCACTATTTTGTAGGTTGCAAATCCTTTTTTTTTTTTTCAAACTTCACTGTGTGCTTACTATCACATGGTTTGCTTTCTGTATTGCAAGGCAAGGCTTTCTTCTCAGATTCCATGAATGATTGGTATTTCTTTCTCTAGAGCAGTGGGCCACAAACCATTTGTCAAAACTTTATCTCCAAAAGCATTTACATTATAGTTCATAATAATGAATGTGGCTGCTCCTGCATTTGGGGCATAGATATTTAGAATTAAGAGTTCATCTTAGTAGATTTTACCTGTGATGAGTATGAAGTGCCCCTCCTTGTCTTTTTTTGATAACTTTGGGTTGAAAGTCAATTTTATTCAATATTAGAATCGCTACTCCAGCTTGTTTCTTCAGACCGCTTGCTGGGAAAATTGTTTTCCAGCCTTTCCCTCTGAGATAGTGTCTGTCTTTTTTCCTGAGGTGTGTTTCCTGTAAGCAGCAAAATGTTGGGTCCTGTTTGTGTAGCCAGTCTGTTAGTCTATGTCTTTTTATTGGGGAATTGAGTCCATTGATGTTAAGAGAAATCAAAGAAAAGCATTTCTTGCTTCCTGTCATTTATGTTGTTAAAGTTGGGAATCTGTTCTTGTGGCTGTCTTCTTTTAGTTTTGTTAAAGCATTACTTTCTTGTTTTTTCTAGGGTGTAGTTTCCATCATTGTGTTGGTGTTTTTTCTTTATTATCCTTTGAAGGGCTGGATTCCTGGAAAGATATTGTGTAAATTTAGGTTTGTCAAGGAATACTTTGGTTTCTCCATCTATGGTAATTGAGAGTTTTGCTGGGTATAGTAGCCTGGGCTGGCATTTGTGTTCTCTTAGTGTCTGTATAACATCTGTCCAGAATCTTCTGGTTTTCATAGTCTCTGGTGAGAAATCTGGAGTAATTCTATTAGGCTTGTCTTTATATGTTACTTGACATTTTTACCTTACTGCTTTTAGTATTCTGTCTTTATTTAGTGCATTTGTTGTTCTGATTATTATGTGTCGGTAGGAATTTCTTTTATGGTCCAGTCTATTTGGAGTTCTGTAGGCTTCTTGTATGTTCATGGGCATCTCTTTCTTTAGGTATGGGAAGTTTTATTCTATAATTTTGTTGAAGATATTCGCTGACCCTTTAAGTTGAAAATCTTCTTTCTCATCTACTCCTATTGTCCATAGGTTTGGTCTTCTCCTTGTGTCCTGGATTTCCTGGATGATTTGAGTTAGGGTCTTTTTGCATTTTGCATTTTCTTTCATTGTTGTGTCCATGTTCCCTATGGAATCTTCTGCAACTGAGATTCTCTCTTCCATCTCTTGTATTCTGTTGCTGATGCTTACATCTATGGTTTCTGATTTCTTTCCTAGGGTTTCTATCTCCAGAGTTGTCTCCCTTTGGGTTTTCTTCATTCTTTCTACTTCCATTTTTAGATCTTGGGTGGTTTTGATCAATTCCATCACCTGTTTAGTTGTGTTTTCCTGTAATTCTTTAAGGGATTTTTGTGTTTCTTCTGCCTGTTTAGCAGTTTTTGCCTGTAGTTGTTTAAGGACTTATACCTGTTTAGCAGTATTCTCCTGTAATTCCTTGAGGGATTTTTGTACTTCCTCTTTAAGGGCTTTTATCTGTTTAGCAGAGTTCTCCTGCATTTCTTTAAGTGAATTAATTATTAATGCCCTCCTTAAAATCTTCTACCATCATTATGAGATATGATTTTAAATCCATGTCTTGCTTTTCAGGTGTGTTGGGACATCCAGGACTCATTGTTTTGGGCGTACTGGGTTCTGATGATGCCCAGTGTTCTTGGTTTCTGTTAGTAAGATTCATAAGTTTGCCTTTTGCCATCTGGAAATCTCCAATGTTAATGTTCAAGCTGTCTCTGGTTGGAGCTTGATCCTTCTTTGATTCTGTTAACCTCTGTCAGCACTCCTGGGAGTCCAACTCACACCTGATTTCCACTGTTCAGAGCACTCGCTGCAGACAAGCTCTTCTCTTGCAGGGCAAGTATCCAGCAGTCTGGAGCTCTGATCCACCTCCTGAGTTCTGGGGTCAGAACCCTTCATGAAGGCCAAATCTCCTCTGGTAAGGAACATGCCTAGGTTTGGGTCTCAGCTCTGCCTCCTGGCTGAGGATGAAGGTCAGATGGGACCCTGACCAAGATGCTCTGTTGCTTCTATAGTCCTTGTGCTCTCAGGTGATAATAGCAGAAAACTACAGTTATGAAGTAGTGATGAGAATAATTTTGTAGTTGGGGTCACCACAACATGAGGAAATGCATTAAGGGGTCCTGGCTTTAGGAGTTTGGAGAATCACTGCTCCAAGATACAGTTCTCAATCTAGACAATCTGGTGAGGTAGGAACAGAAAACGACGGGGTAAGATCTCAGAATTCAAGGAGATGCTAAGAGTGTTGCTACTGAATGTTGGATCAACAAATGGATCCATGTCCATTCCTTCAAAATTCTTAGATAATCAGATGTATATTAGTGAGTTATCTTCAAAATTATTAAATTACATCAAATTAGGTGTAAAGAAGGTTTTTAACTAAAAGTATAATTTGCTCAGAATTAAGGCTTTCTAGTCACTATCATGTTAACAAAAGATTATACTCATAGAAATAAAAAATGTATTTTAAAACACATCTTAATCTTATTGACAGTAATATTTAAAATAATGCAGCAACAGAGATGAGTCTGCAATTAAGGGTACTTGCTCTTCATGTAGATAAACATACCTCAGTTCTCAACATGCTTGTGGTGGGTCACAACCACCTGCAATTCTTCTTCCCAGAGATTGGACACCCTCTTCTGTCTCCTGCAGACACTTACATGTATGTATACACATACATACCCTAAGGTCTATACACATAAAATGAAAATAGTTAGCTACTTATTTTATAAAAGAACATGGTATTGGACATTTACAAACATCTTTGACAGGTGTCAGAATCTATTTTGGAAAACAGTAAACATATTTGGAAATGTAAACATAAAACTGCACATGTAATAAAGAAAAAGTTTAAAATACAGACCATCTAAAACTGCTGAAAAATCAATTATTAGTATATAAGATATGTAAATATGTTTTTACTTTTCTACTGCTGTTCCAAAACACCTCAACCAAAAGAGGCTTCACAAAGAATGGTTATTTTAGCTTCCTTGGTAACAAGCAGCAGGCATGACCGTAGGAGGAGAAAGCTGACAGGTGTGCTTCTTTAGTGGCAAACACTAAGCAGAGGGAACTAACTGGAAGCCACTAACCCACATCTAAACAATTATATATATATATAAAACAAAACTCCAAAAAATAATAACAATAAAAATTTTTACTTGTTTGCTGCTTTGGTACATAACTACTACAATTACTCTACAAATCATTGTATATAACAAATTATATGAAATATCATCTGGAATCATTCTAACGTGACATGACATGTTCCACAGTATCATGTGTTTATGCACTTGACCTCTAGCTACTAGTTCTTCCCATGGAACCTCAAGTAGTGGGTTCTCAGTGGTAGAACTGAGTCTCTTGATGGAGAGCAGTTAGACTTGTAGGTTCTCTCTAGTTTATTCTGAGCTTTCTTTGTTCCTTGAGATGATGAAAGCTACTGTCTCAGCTACTGAACTTAAATCTACACCTGTTCAGGATGCCTTGTTTTCCTAGCATGTACCTCTGAAACATCAGCTAGAATAAGTCCTAACTCCCTGCAACAATAAGAGTGGCTAATACAGTATGCAAAGTGTGTCCTTCATCACTGAGAGACTGCAGTAAGAGAAATTGATGAAGTGCCTACTTGGTCTACACAAGAAGAAAAAGAAAAGAACAAAACATACTTTCCTATGTTGTTGATGGTGTTTCAAAATGTAGACCCTTTTACAATAGGTTGCTAGTGTATTTCAAATACTAAACCAACTGTTTAAAATAGTTTAAATAGTATTCTCTTTATACTGTCTTGAGAAATCTAATATTTAAGTTTAGAATAGAAGGAGGAGTAAATTTCAAAATTTGTTTGTATTACTATTTTTGATAATATTGGAGAAATAAGAGCAATAAAAAAGTGTCCAGCCATACAAATATATAGATTCATGGTATGGCTTCTATATTTGAATAGAGTACATTGAAGGCTAAAACTGATTTCTTTGATGTTCATAAGGGATGGAAACTTTGGATAAAATGTTCAATTAAAATCTGCGCACAAGAGCCGGGCGTGGTGGCGCACGCGTTTAATCCCAGCACTCGGGAGGCAGAGGCAGGTGGATTTCTGAGTTCGAGGTCAGCCTGGTCTACAAAGTGAGTTCCAGGACAGCCAGGGCACACAGAGAAACCCTGTCTCGAAAAACAAAAACAACAACAAAAAAAAATCTGCGCACAAAATATTATGTAAACTATGACTTTAGCTGAAACAATTAAGGTTCTACTTATTATTTTGATAAGCTGTGACAGGAGTTCGGTTGACATTTAATTACCGAATATATTCTGATGTTTTTTCTCATATAACAGAGAATATAAACTGTAATACATCCACTGACTTAATTGTAAAAGTTCACAGGATAGAAGCTGTAAAGATAGAGCACAGCTTCTGATTGTCTTTGAATGGAGAAATAGTTGCTAAGTTTTAAAGTGATTCAAGTAAAAGTATTATATCACTCATATATGCATTAATAATGATCAGATTCAAAGGACTAAAATTATTACTATGCACAAAATTGAAATCAAACAATAAAATTCTTATAGTAAAATATTGATGAAGCTATCTTGGTTTTCTAAAACAATTCTTAAAAAGTTCAGAAAAGGGAAACAAAATATTTAATGACCCTAGGATAATACTCAGCTTGTTATCAAAGAAGCACTACCAGGGGAAGAAAACAGTTCTTTTGACTACCAAGGCAAACTTAATAATGTGTTGCATAAGTCAGTCCAACATATACAAAACACTAAAAGTATCGACAACTGAAATAACTTTTCTAAGATGAAATTTGGAAAAATAACAAAGTTCTTACAATAATCACTCCTATTATTTTACAAAGTAAAACTATGCTCAGGTAAAATGGTGAAGCACATGATAAAGATTTGTGATATGAAGCAATACATAACTTAAAATACATTATGCCCATGTAAATTTCCAATGTCCACATGATAGAATTTTTCAAAATAGTTTTAAAATATTCAGTTATACAAGTAGAAATCAAATAAAAAAATAAAGTATGTATTTGGTCCTTTTAAGCATAACAGTTTAAACATTCACAGTGAAGTAGCTGATATTAACAAGTTAAATATTTAATGGTGCTTTACAATGATTTTCAAATTGTGGTAAATGCATATTTTTCTGACATTCACATGTATACCACATGTTACACAATTTATTTTTTTTATTTATATGTATTTATACTACTTAGAAATATATTTATATTATTGACTATAAATAAATGTATTTATATTATAGCAATAAATATAATTTATTAAATACACAAATATTATATAATATACAAATATATTTACATACTTATTTATATTGATTTTTATATCATTTAATATTTATTTAATGTTATATATAATACTATTGGATATAAGTGTATAATATTATATAATTAGAGGACATTCTGCATATAAGGACATAAGATAAGATGCTAAACCAAATATTCCATTGTTGATGTGCCAATAGTTCATTATATTCTTAAAGTAAATTCATTTCTGCATTTATCATTTCTGAATTCTTACCTCCCACTCTGATGGAAAGAATGTTCTGTGTGGTACAATGCTAATCTATAAATAGCGGTGGAAGTAAATTTTTACATCACTTTCTTCCATTTATGTTATAAAATAAATCTTGTAACATCAGGAATAGGATATTACCAGAGGACAACTGAACATAGTCAATGCATACTAATGGCTTTTTATTCCCTTGAATGTGGTTTTTAAAATCAAAACACTGCAAAGCCAGCCCAACATAAACCTCTGCAGTGTTCCTGTGTGCACACTGAGAGTCTAGACAAACAAATAGGCTCAGGCAGCACTCAATCAGAATAAATAATTCATGCAGAAAAAATGTGGTGTTATGCAGCCAGCATTTCTATAAATGTGGGTACCTGGACAAGCAATATATTCTATGACAGTAGAAAATACAGCACATTGCTTCCAAATGGGTGGTAACCATGATCTCCAGTAAAATAAATATCGGTGGCAAATGACACATACCTATTTAATGACACTTGAGTTCATGTGAAGTTTGGCAGTGTAATAAAAGTCTTATCTCTTGCTTTCACTGTTATTGCACAGATTTAAACCGCTCTCTCAGAGGCAGTTTTACTATCTTTTGCAATCTCCCCCATAAAAGTGAGACTTGATTTGCTTAGCATGAGAACAGATCAATAAAAGCTAAGTTATACAGCAGATTAGATCACTAACTCGGAGATCAAAGATGTTAAATACAACTTGTATAGAGACACTAGATCAAAAGTTGAGCTCAGACACACGGTACATATTTGCAGAACTCCAAATAGCCTTCCCTCTCTAACAACAATTTACCTTCAAACTTGTCCCAGTCATTTGATGTTGAAGCTGAGGCCGTTTACTCCTGTCTAGTGATATTTTAAATATACATAATGCATGTAAATTCTAAAGGGATTTTTATCTTAAATTTCTGAATAAAATAAAGACTTCTCCAAAGTAGTGGAAGGTATTTTTTATAATTAACTGATTAAATATTTAATGTTAGATCTTTATGTAAAGCAATATAATATAATACAGAAGCATGTTATTGTAATTTTATTATCTTCTAAACTTTTTTTTCACTTACTGTAAATTAGCTTATATTTTTGTTGATCTAACACCAATATTTTCATGTTTCCATGCTGTAAGCTTATCAAACTGCAATTGAATTCTTGAGCAATTTTGTAAGACTAATTTAAGTAATCAAAAATCATAAAGAGAAGACAGAATATTAAAACAAATCAAAATAACAACTCTAGCTATAGCATCTTTATGTTTCCATATGTATGGACAACGTTATTAGCCATTCTTCCAATGGCACATTCTTTGCAGTTTAGATGCTCAGTCAAGTAGAACCTCCTACATACTTCTAGGCTGTCCAGTGCTTAATAAGCATTTTCTGTGTCAGTTCGATCCTGACTTCAGCATCATGAATACAATAAAAATTCTGTGATTTCTGAGGAACATTACTTTGCTACAGAACATCATCTGTTCCTGGACCCCACATTGCCAAAGCTCCATTTCCTTTTTTTTTTTTTTTTTTTTTAGATATTTTCTTTATTTAAATTTCAAATGCTATCCCGAAAGTTCCCTACCCCCCCCCCTGCCCTGCTCCCCTACCCACCCACTCCCACTTCTTGGCCCTGGCGTTCCCCTGTACTGGGCCATATAAAGTTTGTAACATCAAGGGGCCTCTCTTCCCAAAGACACAAGCTCTGGGGGTACTGGTTACTTCATATTGTTGTTCCACCTATAGGGTTGCAGACCCCTTCAACTCCTTGGGTACTTTCTCTAGCTCCTCCATTGGGGGCCCTGTGTTCCATCCTATAGATGACTATGAGCATCCACTTCTGTATTTGCCAGTCACTGGCATAGCCTCACTCGAGATATTGCCTTTTGAGTATGATTTTAATAGCATCAAATTCAATTTCCTTCTTTTTCCAAATTACAAGATACTGAAGTGCAAAGTAGCAAAGATATTTTAAACCAATGTTATAGTCACACTATCACTGTGAGCATGTTTCTCAAGAGTAAACTGTAAATTTGCTCACTTACCAAATTAACAAGTGTTAATACATGTGTGATCAAAGCAAAATAACATAATAAACTTTCAGATATCTTAGCATTGTCATGTGTGTAGTATTTTATGTTTTTCATTAAGATAGTTAATCCATTACTACTCATTTAAAGCTCTTTTTAATTCCAAACCCTGTGCAACATTGATTTGTAGGATGATGTATTTGATTTGTACAAACATGTATGCATATATTGATTTGTATATATGTAACATGATTTCTAAGACATGGATGAAGGGTTATTATTAATAAAAATTGTACTACATTTTAAAAAGTATATAAACAGCTGTATATAAAAGATAAACTTTACCTTGCAATGAGCTAACTGGTTTGTGGCATGTTGCCTTCATTGCCAAAGGGATCAAAGAAATAAGAAAAAAAATATGGCAGAATGTTAATTACATTCACCCAGTATAGAATGGAACCAATGTTCTGGTGCTAGTCTATTATGACTTAAGTATGTTCCTTTGATCCTATAAACTATAAGTATTTTATGCTAGTATTAACTTTTCAAAACTATATTTGGTGTCTTCCATATATGCATGTTTTTATGAAAATGCATATTTATAAATTATATATTATATATAGATAGATATAGAGATATCCCAGTACTTACTTTAGCATTGAAAAAAACCAATATATTAATTATTATGGGTTAGAGAGGCATTTTATGTGAAGCTAATTTAGCTACTTATAATATCAAATAGTAATTCTTTAATTATAAAACCATATTTTCTATATATTAAGCCATTGATTTCCTAATGAAAAGACAAAGAACAGTTTATGGTAGTATTTACTCCTGTTAGGCAGTTATGCACTCTAAGGAGCCATATTTCTCTGGTCATTATTTGTTCTTCTGACCTTGAAACTATCAGTATTTTTCAACATTTAACTTTTGTAAAATTATTTGGGCTGAGACCATATATCTTCACAGTTGGGCTTTCCTACTCGTGGTAACTGTTACAAAGGTAAGTACCATTATAGTTTATTTCATCTTCTCTTTACATTGTTGGGTTTTCTCAGTCATGATCAGGTGGTATGCATTATTTGTTTTATTTTGTGATTATCATCCTCTCAATAAAACCTGAAGCCCACTGAACTCCTTTGTGTCTACTACATCCAGTCTCTTCACTGAGAAACATATCCATTTCTAGGAAACAGAAACACAATACCAGAGAGAAGAAAAACCCAGCATGTCTTGTTTTTATGTAAACCAGGTGTGAGTGGCTGATCTAGGATGCAGTCTGACAGGCACTGCTCGTGGTGCTAAATTGTGGTTGAATCACACAGTTTCTAAAGTGTTGCTGCCAAGATGGCATGGGAAATTCTCAGACTCCCGTTTCTGTTTCTTTTAATAACTATTACTGTTTTAAAGATTTATTATTACTCTAAAACAAAATTTTCTTGGGAAATTGTAGATGGTCGCTACTACTATCACAATTCCTTCTTCAACACAGGTCATTGCCATCTCCCCTTTTAACTTGCATAGTAACCTTGTGTTTTGTCCATAGATAAAATATTTTATTTCTCTCCTTGCATGCTGATTAACATTCTACATATTGTTCTAGGCTCTGGGGGTTGCAGCTGCTTACACACATGCAGTCTTTTTATGGTAAACATTTTATGGAGTTGCAGGTTTACCTTTATATTTTCTAATGATTTATGTAATCACTGAGAATATATTTCTTAGGCTTAATTGTTGTAACTCTGAAATCATTTCAGAGTGGTATGAGAGGGAGGCAGAGTCACAGTAGGATTGCCTGTTGCACGTAACATGGACAAGTGTGAATGCAACACACAAAAGTGTCAGAGCATTGCATTGACAGGCAAAGCTAGATGTTTATTCCTATACCTTCTCTACAAAGAATCCACATCAACTAACTTTTAAGATTCTCTTATTTTGGAATTTAGTTTAAAAACAAAATACATCTTAGGTTATAATATATTTGGTGATTAGAAGATTTTTTTAAAGCAATTGTTCTCAGACTTCCTAATGCTGTAACTCTTTAATACAGTTCCTCATGTTGTGGTGACCCTCAACCCGAAAATTACTTTAATTGCAACTTCATAACTGTAATTTTGCTACCTTATGAGTCAAAATGTCATTATCTAATACGAAATATATCTGTTAGAGGATCATTTACACCCCCCTCAAAGGGTCTGTGAACTGCACATTGAGAACTACTGCATAAAAAGACAATGTCAAATTTTACCTATGGGGTATTTTAAGTTATTCTGATGCCATAAAATGTCAAGTGAAAGAACATATAAATACTTTTTATCCAGAAACTTTTATGCTTATTTTTTGTAGCCTATACACATTTGCTAAGGATACTCTGAAGTCTAAAGTTGAGAGGCTCCATTTAGGAGGCTTAGATAAAATTTGTTCCTAAATTGATAAACTCTCCTATATCGCTCATGTCGTGTCTCATGTCTCTCTTCAATTACAAGTTCACAACTGTGTGCCAGTGAGTGCTTATGATGTGGCGGAGACATATGTATTCTTCTGCAAATAGATAGATGACACCACATCTAAAGTAGAAAGCAAAGTCATCAAATATCTGACTTAAAACTTGGAGTGAATAAGAAGAGTACTTCAAGGTCACATGACCAAGTAATGACCTCAGAAGATGCAGCCTCTAGAATGCTTGTAAAACTAACTATATTATATTCTGAACAGTTCTTTGTCTTAGATCACGCTGTGAAAACTATTTGCTGTTCCTAAGATGATAATGTTTAAAATGAGCAGGGCATGATGGGTCATGACTTTAGTCCCAACACTCCAGTGTCAGAGGCAGGCTGATCTCTGTGAGTCCGAGACCACTGTGGTCTACAAAGTGGGTTTCAGAATCACCAGAGTTACAAAGTTGAGACCCTGTTTGTTTGTTTTTTGTTTTTAAATAAAGTCACCCAAAGTTGATAAAATTGAATAGTATTTTCTCTATTGCCGATGTGTCCCAGTGAACTGTGCTTCACCTACTGTAGCTCTTCTGAATTTGAGACTTGAAATGCGAAGCACAGCAGGCTACATAACATAATGGACTCAGGGGAACTGGAGGAAGGAATGGAGCACAGGAGATCTTGGTAACTTTAGATCTGAATATGGCAAGCACAGAGAAGCTGCAAAGGAAGAGCACAGTGGACATCAGGACACGAGAAGCAGGAACTTAGCAAGGATGTTTTGAGAATGAAAGGGATTTTTATTTTTTAAATGTAAGAGGGCTAGAATAATGACTCTGGAGTTAGTATACTTTCTGCTCTTAAAGAGCAGAGTCTTTCTCCAGCATCCACATGGTGGTTCACAATTGTCTGTTATTTTAGTTTCTGGTTATCCAATATCCTCAGCTGGCCTTGTAGGGCATCAGTTATACATATACACACATACAGGGAAGCATTCATAGGCACAAGGTAAAAATAAATTCATCTGTATTTTAGAGGCCAGAAACTGTTATGCTTGTTTGATAAACAGAAACCCCATCACTATTAATTATATTTAATTAAAATTATACATTAAGGATTGAAAGTAGACTCTGTCAGGAAAATGCTTTCTGAGAAAGTAGGAATTGCATTCAATTCCTAGTACCAGACATAGCCAGCTAAGGAGAATGCTCTTTGGATTCCAGTGTAGGGGAGGCAGAGACAGAGAAATACCTAACGCACACTAAGTAGCCAGCCAGGAAATCAGTAATCCTGTATCAAACTCTCTCTCTCTCTCTCTCTCTCTCTCTCTCTCTCTCTCTCTCTCTCTCTCTCACACACACACACACACACACACACACACACACACACACACAAATCATAAATTAATTAACTAAAACCCACTAACACTTTAAGATAATTAGCTCTTGAACTACACCTGACTTGATCTCAGATCTTCACATATACCTGCATTCATATACACATAAAATATCATCCATTCATGTACATGAACACACAGACACACAGACACTAATGCTTCATAAATATGATTTGGAATGAGCCAGACTCAGACAGAGAAAATTCATAATTGAGTACACATTTAAATTAAAATGTCAATAAGACACAAATACTCAAACAAAGCCTAGTTTTTACAATTGAGTACACAAATTTAGCCAAAGAATTTCCAACTAATGGCTGGAAGCACTGAGTTTATACAAAATGTGATATTTTACAAATATAGGAGGTTGAGCTATCTAATTAGAGATGACAGTAAGTGACTGAACTAATTAAACAAGAGCTCCCTAAGCCATTTACCTCATTAAGGGTTTGTAGTTATATAGCTCTAACAGAATTACAGAATTGCCAGGTACCTATTTTAAATAATAAAGGATGAATCTCAAGGTTAATTGGCATTGTAATAGAAAGCAAATCAATTAAAGTTAGCTAGCAAAAGGGGATCCCCCTGAAACAATTACTGTTTGAAGTCTAGGTGATGAATTTGTTGTCAACTAGCAAGACAAAAAAAAATAGGAAAGAAGAAAAGGAAGAAAGAAATGAAACTGAGTTCTATAGTAATATAGGGTTTCACTAATTTCACACAGACCCTCAATTTTCTTTGACTAATTTTCCAGAGCCTTTAGACTAATTAACTCGTATTGTTATCAATGTTATGACTAATTCATTCCACTGATTTTGTGTTAATGCTTTTGCTAAGTGTGATGCGATTCTCCACACCTTCTCTGCCATGTGTCATGAAAGGAAACAAGACTTAGACTTGGGACCCAATAATTTGTTTCCCAACACATTCCTGTTCTTCATTAGCTCTGTCACTTTGAGTGATTTCTTATATGGCCATTAGTTGTTCTCATATGTAAAACAAGGCTAATAATAACATTGATGAAAATTAAGAGAGATAATGCATGCAGGAAATTTTGCTTGGTACCCAAGCCAAAGCAACATTACTATAAAAGTAAGCCATTGTGTTTTCTTATGTCTGTTACTGTTTGTCTTTAAAGAATACTCTAGACATTTGAAGGTAAAATACATATTGTGAAGAGTTAGCATTCCTTTTTACATACAGCAAAGTCAGATTTGCTTTCATAAAAGTAGTAGCAAAATTGATGATACAATATTAATCATAAATGGCAGCCAATGCATTAGCATCTGTCTTTTATCATTTTTTGTTTGAATCATAGTCAGATACTGGAATTAAAATGCATTTCACATCTATAAAATATAGAATCTTGGCCTCTATCTTTAGTTAAACATCATTGCTATTTCTAACATATTGTCTGACATGCATAGTTTTATAATTTTTCATCCTTTGAATTTCCAAAATTGGAATCTGTCTTATTAACCATTTGTGATTTTTTTATTATTGTTGCTTTTTCAATTCATGCAGTCTTCCAAACAGTGATTCTTCCATGTATTAGCATTCCGGGTCTGTGTATAGACAGATGTGTGTGCACACACATCTCAGACTTGTTAAGGCATTTGATGTACCAGTAGTGCTTACTACATATGTAATGGCACACAACTCAAGGAACGTTCTGTTATATTTGCTATAGAGAGGGGAAGGCATCAGTCTCTTGTCTCTCACAGTCACACTTGGTCACTCAGACTGGAACTGAACTTTCTATCCTCCTGCCTCCACTTTCTAAAGGCAGGAATTACAAGCATGGGCTGTTACATGCAGTATCTCACTTCTATCTTCCCTAAAAATTGTAGGAAAATGTTGTGGTTAGAGAGGTAGGATCCACAGGAGGACACTTGGTACCAGGTCAACTCTCCAGCCTGCTGCAGACAGCAAGGAGGATCAAGTAGAGGACTGGACAGCTCTCCCTTGCTCAAGCCTTCCCAACTGCACACCAAGGGTGGGGCCAACTCTATTGCACTTGGGCACTAGGGGCTTCTCGATTGCTTTCCTGCCATCAGGGTCAGCTCTACTCTGCTGCCCAGGTGAGAGTCTGGGCCAGCTCATCACAGTGCCTCAGGTGTCAGGCAAATCCAGAGACATCTACCTGGCCTTTGGATGGCAACATGGGCCTGGAACATCCACACAGACTCTGGCTGCCCTAAGACCACGGATCCAGATATGGTCTCTAGTAGCAACATGGATCAGGATGTCACCACGACTT
Source organism: Mus minutoides (assembly GCA_902729485.2). Lineage (NCBI taxonomy): Eukaryota > Metazoa > Chordata > Mammalia > Rodentia > Muridae > Mus > Mus minutoides. The sequence continues at coordinate 75,200 of LR753783.1, forward strand.
CAGGTGGTAGCACAGGCCATCAGGTCAGCATGCCCTGCCCCCTGTATCACCACCACCACCACCACACCTCAAAACTCCCCAGGACGCTTAGCAGCAGAGCCCTCAGATATCTACATGGTTTCTGGTGGAAGCCCAGAGCACAGACACCCGCTTGGCCTTTGGCGTTAACTCGGGCCGTAAACATCAATACAGACCCCAATTGAAGCAGGAACATAGACCCAGACATGGCTCTTGGTAGCAGCCCGAGCCAAGACCTCATCACCATGGCCTCTTCATTATCTACCTGTTTCTCACTGTTGACAAGTCTCCAGTTCCACCTTTCTCCACAGTGTAGGTACATCTCTGTTTTAGATTCTCTTCCATCTCTCCGTTGCATACCACATCCTCCCCTTCCCTCCATCACACATTCGGCCATTGTAGTGGTGCCTGTGACAGGTGCTTGGGTGTCTTTGTTCAGGATGCCCTGAGTTGCTTTGGCTGTGACAGGTCTCTCACAACTCTTGAGGCTAAAATTCTGAGTTGAAGGTGTCAGCAAGGCAGCTTTCTTCTCAACACTCTCCTTGGCTTCCAGATGTTCTTTGTTTCTGTATATTTTCAAGTAGCCTGCCTTAGACTGTGTTCTAATCTCTTCTTTACAGGGATCCAGTCACCCTGGAATAGGAACATCCCTTACAACTTTATTTTATCACAGTAGCCTCTTTAAAATCTTCCTCTACAAAGATACTCATCCTGAGATCTTAAGAATTAGGTCTTCAATGCAGGAATTCTTAATGAACAGAATGAAGTTCTCAGTAGAAATGGATGCATTCTTCTTCCAAATTTACTTTCAAAAAAATATTTTTCAACCAAATCTTTCATCTTTGCCTGTACTACTAAATAGTAAAACACTTTTAAAAACCACCTAAAGAAACCACATGTGACACTCCTCTTCCTCGGTCTCCAGAGATGATTATTAGGTAATACTGTAAAAGAAGTGACATATTGCCCCATTCTAGGGAAGAGATTTGTTCTTTCTTCATGCAGAGCAACCTAATTCTGTCACCGGAGCTGTATAGATTGGCAAAATATGAGTGTGCACGTGAATTAAATAAGAAAATCAATGCATTTTTTAGTCTGAGTGTGGCTTTGACTATTAATGCCTCAGAAATATATTATTTGCCTTTTCATCAATTCACACTTGTCTTTGTCCCTGCATAATTTTTACACATAAAAGGATAAGAGTGTAGCTATTTTCTAAAGCCTTGTTGTCCAAGTGTGTACCACAGGTACAAAATGTTTCCTTTTTTCTCCTCCTGTTGTTTCAACGCTACTTAATGACTAAAAACTGAATACCAAGGACAATCATGAGCACTTAAGGCCCAATTCATAAAAAAAAATGATGCAAGCCACTTATGCACAAATGTTGCTACTTTCATATGGAAACAAGGTACATAAAGAATTCTCCTTTGTGATTCATAAACCCTCTTTAAGGTAATTTTGTTGCTCAGTTTTGTACCTCAGGAGAGCAAAGCTCCAAAAGAGAGGTAAGAAAGAAGAAGAAGGAAAAAAAAAAACCAACAGATGTACTTGTGGCCTTATTTGCATAAAAACCACAGCAAGTCTTTTATGAAATATTAATTAAACATATATTAAAGAGAGGTATGTGGATTGTACAATCATTACTCACTTTAGTCAATAATATAAAAAATCATAGAAAACATTTCAAAATGCATCTCTCTTTCTCTCAATCTCAATCTCTCTCTCTCTCTCTCTCTCTCTCAATCTCAATCTCTTTCTCTCCCATGCCTCCCCTGCATATGTGTGTGTGTGTGTGTGTGTGTGTGTGTGTGTGGCCCAGAGTCTGCATCTTCTAGGGTGATTTGCTACCATGTATTCTAATAGAATAAAGTGCTGCTCTAAATATTCAGAGCCTATGTCCAGTCTTTTTTATTGTCTGTGATTCAATCTGTCTAGAGACAGATCATTTCCCCCCCTCGACTCCCCATAGTTTGCTTAGGAGATGCCTGATTGTGAAGGTTGTTGAGCCTGATGTTTGCCTTCCACTAATGCTAACAGTTTAGATCCATTCAAGGAGACTAGGAGCAGAAATGATGTGCCTGACAGCAGGATCTTGTTATGTCAGATATGAATAGATTATTACTGGCCATGCATGACTAAGTTCAAGATGATAATTCAAGAGACAGACCAGCAAGGTCAACCCAATTTTGATCTCTTCAAATTTGAAATAAGTGTGAACTTTGCAGTCCTCCCACTCAGTGTGGTCAGTGTCATAGTATCAGGACAACTCAACTGTCATCCTTCATTTCCAAAATAGTTGGAAATATGTGGTTCCTTGAGGCAGAGTGTGTAAATGAAAATCATAGGAGAAAAAAAATAAAACAACACAAGGTGGGTGTTAAGCATTTGTTATTTCTTCCTTGCTTCCCTGGATCCATCCTGTTCTATCTTCATTCCGAGAACTCCTTCCTTACCCTGCTAGTCTGTAAGTATCTCATGGTCTGTCTGCTTCGTCAATCATTTTTTCCCCCAAAAAACATTTTATTAATTCTTAGAGAATTTCATACATCTCATTTTTAACATATTTCCCTCCTTCATACCCTCTTAGACACACCCTTCCCATCCATGTTCAATCAACTCCTGTCATCATTTTGTCACTAAATCCAGTGGGTTGCGCTTCAGCTCCCTTACACTGTTGGTATGCAGCCATCCATTGGAGCATGGTGGACCTACCAGAGGCCAGACCCTTAAAGAAAATGCACACTTCCTGTATTTACTGCAATGGATTACCTTATCTTTAGCTAGGAATAGGATTTCTTCACTACCTCCCCTCTCCATGGCAGAGTTTGTCTGGATTGCGTTTTTGCAGGTCTTGTGCATGCTGTCACTAGGGCAAGTCCTGTGGGGTCACACGTGATGCTGACTGTTCAGAAGACACCATTTTATTATTTTATTTTATATTTTTATTGGATATATTATTTACTTACATTTCAAATATTATTAGCTTTCTCAGTATCCCCTGCAGCAACTCCCTATGCCATCCCCCCTCCCCCTGCTTCTATGAGGGTGCTCCCCCTTCCATCCACCCACTCCCAGCTCCCTGCCCTGGCATTTTTTATAATCATCCACCACCTTAGGCTCTTACAATCACTCTTTCCTCTCTCTTGCAATCATCGCCAAGCACTGAGACAAGAAATTATTTTTGGATAGGAAAATAATGATTCACTAGGAATTGGTTTAATAACTGTGTCTATTTAGCAGAGAAGTTTCATCACTTAAGAGTATATGTTCTCGCCGGGCGTGGTGGCACATGCCTTTAATCCCAGCATTCGGGAGGCAGAGGCAGGCGGATTTCTGAGTTCAAGGCCAGCCTGGTCTACAGAGTGAGTTCCAGGACAGCCAGGGCTACACAGAGAAACCCTGTCTCGAAAAACCAAAAAAGAAAAAAAAAAAAAAAGAGTATATGTTCTCTTAGAGGAGCTGAGTTCAGTTTCCAGAAGCCCTGTCATGTGGCTTATAACCACTAGGAGACCCACTCCCATTTCCTGGTCTTTTCGGGTACACATGAGCACACTTCCCTCTCCTCCACACACAAACACAAACATAAATACAAATAAAAGTGAAATAAGTTTGAAAGGAAGAAAAAGGAAATGTTTTTGGAGAACTGAGATAAGTCAAAGAGGTTTCATGACAGAAACTGTAAGCGACTGCTCCCAGGGAGATGCCTTCTGGGAGGAATAAGGACAAGAGTGATACTTGTGCCACACATTGCTGTTAGACAACTTCAGGTGAATCAGGCTTCCTTGTGGATGAAAGCCTGGCCAGGCGATTGACATCTTCATCTAGATTAGCTCCTAAGGGTGGTAACAACACAACAGTAGTACGGAATGTTCTAATCTTTGATGCTGATCAGTTGTCATTTCTCCACCAGGGTCAAAGATACCTTTTTTTTTTTTTTTTTTTTTGCCAGGAGACTTAAGAGAGAGCATTTGTGATGTTTCCTTTTCCAGTATTTCTAGGGGAGGCATTATTTAAATATTATAATGTTAGAGTATACATTTTCATTTTTCTTAAACCCTATAAAGGCTAAACCCTTATATATATATATATATATATATATATATATATATATATATATATATATATATACACACACACACACACACACATTCACAAAGACATGCTTCTTCTATAAATTCTGACATGTGACTTATTTTCACAGAAGAACTGCAGGGACAAAAATGGAGAAGAACCTGAGGAAAAGGAGGTCCAGCAACAGGCCCAAATTGGGATCCCGCTCAAAGGGGGGCCACAAGGCCTGACACTATTACTGAGGCTATGGAGTGCTCACAAAAAGGCACCTATCATGACTTCCCTCCTAAAGACCCAACAAGCAGGTAAAAGAGTCAGATGCAGATAGATATTTATACCCAACCAATGGGCAGAAGCTGCTGACCACTGGGGTTGAATTAGAGAAAGGTTTGAAGATGCTGAGGAGGAGAGGACCCTGTAGGAAGACCAGCTGTCTCAATTAACCTGAACCCCTGAGATTCCCCAGACACTGGGCCACCAACCAGGCTGCATACACCAGCTGATATGAGGCTTCCAACACATATACAGAAGAGGTGTGGACTCAGTCAGAGAAGATGCATTTAACCCTCAAGAAACTGGAAGCTCCAGGGAGTGGGGAGGTCTGGTGGGGTGGGGTTGCAGGGTTGGGTACATCCTCATGGAGACAGAGCAGTAGTCAGGGGGAGGAGGTATGGGATGAGAAACAGTCAGAGGGTGGAGTGGGAGGAGGATAAAATCTGGACTGTAAAAAAAATATTAAATAAAATTAAAATAAAACAAATAAAACTGATATATGAACATAGCAGAATATGTATCTTTGTGGGATGGTTGAGCATCTTTTAGGTATATGCACAGGAATGATATAGCAGGGTCTTGAGATAAAACTATTTCAAGTTTTCTAAGAAACCACCAAATGGATTTCCAAATTGGTTGTCCAAGTTTGCACTCTCTTGAGCAATGGCAGAGAGTTACCTTTGCTCCAGGATGTGCTGTCACTTGAGGTTTTGGTCTTAGCCATTCTGAGAGGTACAAGATGGAATCACAGAGTTGTTTTCATTTGCATGTTTCTGGTGACTAAGAACTTTGAATGTTGTGTAAGTGTTTCTCAGCCATTAGTGATTCCTCTGTTGAGAATTCCCTGGTTAACTTTGTACCTCATTTTTAATTGGGTAATTTGGCTTGTTGATTTCCAACTTCTTGAGTTCCCTATAAATTTTGGATTTCAGCCCTCTGTCAGATGTAGGGTTGGTAAAGAATCTTTCCCAATCTGTAGGTTGCCATTTTGTCCTGTTAACGGTGTCCTTTGCTTTACAGAAGCTTTCCAGTTTCATGAGGTCCCATTTAACAATCACTGGTCTTAGAGCTTGAGCCATTGGTGTTCTGTTCAGGATGCTGTTTCTTGTACCAGTGAGTGCAAGAATATTTCACAATTTCTGTTTTAGTAGATGTTGTGTGTCTAGTTTGACACTGTGGTCTCTTATCTACTTGAGTCTTGTGCAGGGTGAAAGATATGAATCTGTTTGCATCCTTCTACATGTAGAATTCCAGGGCCATTTGTTCTAGACACTTTCTTTTTTAATTGTGTGGGGGTTTTGTTTTGTTTTGTTTTGTTTTGTTTTGTTTTTCTGCCAAGAATCAAGTGTCCATAGGTATGTGGACTTATTTCAGTGCCTTCAATTTGATTCCATTGATTAAGCTATATGTTCCTATTCCAATACCATGGATTTTTATTACTGCTGCTCTGTAGTACAAGTTGAGGTCAGGAATGCTGATACTTCCAGAAATATTCTTATTGTCCAGGATTGTTTTAGCCACCCTGTTTGTTTGTTTTTCCATATGAAGTTGCGAATTGCTCTGTCGAGGTCTGTAAAAAAATGTGTTAGAATTTTAAACAATTACTTTATGATAGTTCTTTCTCATTTTTGCTGGAAAGAAAATATGATCACAGCATGAAAATATAGCAGCTCTTTAAGAGGATACTTTCTTCTCTAATATGGAATATGGACTTTTATATAATGTCCTCAAATCTTAGTATGGCTTTCAACTTTTCTCCATCTCTCTTTAAAGATATACAACCCAAAACATATGCCACAGTAAACAGTACCTACAATCCCTTCTCAATCCCCTTATTCAATTCTGGGATGCTCCTATTAACTATGAAAGATCACTCCAACTTCTTCCCTCTAGTGCTTTCTCCCACGAATTTATGTTCTAAGTTTCAAGCTGGTCCTTAAGCCAATGAACTACAGATGAATCTGTATATGCTTTCAAGACTATTCCCCCTAATAATTCATCTTAATGATGATTTATCAGTGAAGATGGCACCAAGTAAGTCACTGGATTTTACTGTTCTTTGTCTTGTAAGGACATTGCTATAGAAATTTCTTCATTCATGTTGATGTTATAACTTCTTACTGATATATTTTCTGCAAAACTAAAAATAAACTGTTGCCTCATCTTAAAAAAATGAAACAAAAACGTCTGCTCTCAGTTTCTCTCTCTAGTTAGTAATTGTCTTGTCTTACCTTTGTAACCAACCTACCCTCAGCATCAGCATCACAGTGACTGTTATTAGAGTTTGATTCTGCACTGCCTCCCAAAGACATGATCCCAGTTTGGTGCTCTTGAAGACACTTGAATTTCTAAGTCAAATTTGGAAGGCATTTCAGCCATCCAGAGCATATTCTTGAAGTGGAAAATGGGCCTGCCCTTATTTTCTTTTGCCTCACAGCAATGATATAACACAAGTGGCTTTGTCTAGTGTTCTGCCTTCCCATTGGCACAAAGCAGCAGAGCCAGTCAACGACAGAACAAAACCTAGAGAAATGCAAGCCAAAGAAACCTCTAATCTCCATCAGTCATTTGTCTCATGCTCATCATTACATGGAAAACTGAGTAAGACACCATCTTCAATTCGTCATTTCTTATTCTCTCTTGAAACCACACCTGATATGTTTTGTTACTGCCATGCTATTGGTTATCCTTTATCCAGACCTTGACTTCGGACAATGAGGAAAGCTCTTCTGAGGCCAATGATGAATTCTTTGTTTCTAATTTGTTTGATGTGATACTGGTGTTTGATTCAGCTGAGCACACGAGATGCCAAAAATTCCTTCTTGCTACTTTTCACCTTTGTAGGCTTTCTGGCCATTTCTGTCTCAGTTTCAAACTTTAACCTTTAAAACATCCACAAGACTCAGTCTACCAATGAATTTTTCATTTTTCTTCTCAGATTTATTTAAATACCAATTAAACATTGATACCTTAAAATGAATGCAATGGAGCATTTTCCCCTGGAAAATATTTATATCTACCCTCTATGTCTAGATATTTCCAATAAATCTTTTAATTATATCTCTTTCAACTATATTTCATGGTGACTCAAGCTTGAAGAACCCAGTGTGCACGTTCCTTGCCAAAGACCCATCTCAGAATCATTGTCATTTGTTATTACAGGCCACACTCTGATCTTAGCACTGCAATATCAACCAATTTAAACCTAGCAAGATTTCAAATGAGGAAATAGAAATATTAATCAGACAAATCATTTTCCCACAGGCAAAGTATATGGAACTATGATTGTAAATGCTAGTATTCTGGCTCTAGCACCTGTGTTCAGTGTACCCTCAATTTGATGATTGCACAATCAGTTTTTGGTATATGGCTTAAAACTAAGAATCTGTGAGTCTCTGTCAAGCACTCTGCCATTGAGCTGCATCTCCCATCAGGAAGACACCGAATTCAAATCATCATCCTCGGCAACCACTTTTGTATTGTGTCCTTCAAATCCCCGGTTTCACCTCTCTTTTCTTCATTTTGACATTTTATATAAAATATTACCATAAATTCTGTTAGCTCTACTGGAAATCTCTGTATATAGGTAGAAACTTAGTATTTTCTCAAATCTTCTAGAGTTGCACTCTCTTTACCACAGTGATCACCATTCATGGTCCTTAATGCTCACACATTTTTAGTGTGGAGGACTCAACTCAGGTCCTTGGGAAGCACTCTACCTCTAATCTAAATTCACAGACTTTATTTCCATTATTGATAGAGCCTCTGACTCCTCTTCTTGTTTCTACTTTTCTTCTTCTACCTTAGTGAAGATCACTCACTCATTTTCTCTATTCTTTGCCATGACCCCATTTTAAAATAAATAATTGTAAAACGTTTGTTATTCTCTATAATAGCCTCATATACTCTCCATAAAAGGCATTCCCATTGTCTCTGGTTTCCTTTAGATTACTCTTGCCTTGATCACCCTAGCTAAGTTTCCACACATTCTTCAAACATCTTAGTCCCATTTTAGAGCTTTTGATTTCCCCTCCCCAAATAGTCTTATTATCTAATTTTTTTTATAACTTTGGCTATTTTTTTTAGTTTACCTTTCTTTTTTTCCAGCTTTATTTTATTGGATATTTTCTATATTTACATTTCAAATGTTATCCTGTTTCCTGGTTTCTTCTCTGAAAAAACACCCTCCCATTATCCCCCTCATCCCTTTGCTCACCAACACATCCACTCCCGCTTCCTGGTCCTGGCATTCTCCTACACTGGGGCATACAACCTTCACAGGGCTAAGATTTTCTCCACCCATTGATTTCCCACAAGGCCATCCTCTACTACATATGCAGCTAGAGTCATGAGTCCCATCTTGTGTATTTTTTGGTTGGTGATTTGGTCCCTGGGAGCTCTGAGGGTACTGGTTAGTTCATATTGTTGTTCCTCCAATGGAGCTGCAAGCCCCTTCAGTTACTCAGGTCCTTTCTCTACCTCCTTCATTGGGGACCCTATGCTCAGTCCAATGGATGGCTGTGAAAATCCACTTCTGTATTTGTCAGGCTTGGCAGAGCCTCTCAGGCTCCTGTCAGCAAACTCTTGTTGGCATCCTCAACAGTGTCTGGGTTTGGTGATTGTATGTAGGATGGATCCGCAGGTGAGAGAGGGATGGGCATTTTTTCAGTCTTTACTCCACACTTTTTCTCTGTATTTCCATATGTGTGTATTTTGTTTCCTCTTATAAGAAAGATCAAACTATGCACACCTTGGTCTTTTTTTTCTTGAGTTTCATGTGGTTTGTTTATTGTATCTTGGGTATTCTAAGCTTCTAGCCTAATATCCACTTATCAGTGAGCAAATGTCATGTGTGTTCTTTGGTGATTTTACCTCACTCAGGATGATATTTTCTAGTTCCATCCATTTGCCTAAGAATTTAATGAATTCATTGTTTTTAATACCTGAATAGTACTCCATTGTGTAAATGTACCACATTTTCTGTATCCACTCCTCTGTTGAGGGACATCTGGGTTCTTTCTAGCTTCTCCCTATTATAAATAAGGCTGCTCTGAACATAGTGGAGCATATGTCTTTATTACATGTTGTAGCATCTTCTGTGTATATGCCCAGAAATGGTATTGCTGGGTCTTCAGGTAGTATTGTGTTTAATTTTCTGAGGAACCTCCAGACTGATTTCCAGAGTGGTTGTACCAACTTGCAATCCCACCAGCAATGGAGGAGTGTTCCTCTTTCTCCACATCCTCACCAGTATCTGCTGTCACCTGAGTTTTTGATCTTAGCCATTCTGACTTATGTGAGGTGGAATCTCAGGGTTGTTTTGATTTGCATTTCCCGGATGACTACAGAAATGTTGAACATTTCTTTAGATGCATTTCAGCGATTTGGTATTCCTTAGTTGAGAATTCTTTGTTTAGCTCTGTACCCCATTTTTAAAATAGAGTTATTTGCTTCTCTGGAGTCTAAGTTCTTGAGGTTGGTTTTTTTTTTTTTTTGTATATATTGGATATTAGCCCTCTAATGTAGGATTGGTAACGATATTTTCCCAATCTATTGGTTGCTTTTTTGTCTTATTGACAGTGGCCTCTTCCTTATAGAAGCTTTGCAAGTTTAGGAGGTCCCATTTGTTGATTCTTGATCTTACAGCACAAACCATTGGTGTTCTGTTCAGGAAAATTTCCCCTGTGCCCATATGTTCGAGGGTCTTTCCCACTTTTTCTTTTATTAGTTTCAGTGTTTCTGGTTCTATGTGGAGGTTTTTAATCCACTTGGACTTTCTAGAGGAATTTTCTGGCTACTCTTAAAGTATCACATCCTTAAAACCTCTGCATCATTCTGCCCTGATTTTTGTAGTTTGTATTATAATACATGGTATCTTTCCATTCCTAAACATATCTCTATCTCCCACTCTCTACTTCCATTTCCTCTTTAAAGTATTAGCTAAATGATACTACTTCATTTTGATTTACTACTGTGTAACTTCTCCCAACAATGGAGATGACTTCTAGAACCTGGTGTGCCAAACCTGTCTGTCTCAACAATGTAACACATGGACTTTCCCAGAAAGAGTCTCTGTTTCTTCTAGTACTTCTAATTGATTTTATATAATGAGTTACATTTGGCATATGAATTTACTTGAGGTTCATAACATAACTCTACAGATTTAAACTCCTCTAGCACACTATCAGGATTGCTCTTCTGGAATATAGGATGTTTCTTCTTACTGAGCAGCGACAGGTTTTCCATTACTTAATCTCACTTCAAAATCTTGTCCCAACACATCCTTTAAATTCCCAAACTTCCTCCTTGCTATTCATGTCTTTCAGTTATGTCCTCACTTTCTTACTAAATGCTCATTCTCATTATTATCGTAATATGACTTTTATACTGAAAATTACTCTGGAATTGATCCTCCTGAAGAAATTCTCAAAGAACACCAGGCTACAACTTTATCTGCTGCCTTATTTTATTTTTCTAATCCAGATTGTCATTCTCAGAGCTTGGTCGTTGATCCTTTTAAGCCACTGTGTTCCAGGCTTCCGTGAAGTCAGTCAAAACTTTGCATATATATGACAAAATAAAATTGATCCTCTTTATATCATAATTGTGTCTCATTCAAAGAAAAACCAAGACTGAATACCTTAATTTAGCTATCTATTGCTGTTGATACTGGAATTTATATTCTGGACTGTAGTATCAAAACAAAGGTATCAGAAGTTTACTTCAATCTCCAATAAGTGCTGGAGAGATGGCTCAGTGGATAAGAGGATGTACAGCCTTCTTACAGAGATCCAAGATTGTTTCCTAAATCCACACTTAGAACCTCATAACCATCTATAGTTCATCTTCAGGGTTTCATCGGCCCTTGTTCAACACCTGAATTCATATGAATATACCTCCATACAGATAGCATGATTGTGCATAATTAAAAATGAAAATAAATCTTCAAGTTTATCCATCTCCTGTAATATGCTTTACCAGTAGCCATATTCCAGCACATGCAGTTAACTTTCCTCCTTCAATATTTTTCCTTCTTAACTCCCTATTTTATGGGTTCACTCCTGAGTACTTAAGACAGAATCACAGGCTTCATTCCTATAAATCTCCCTTTCTGCCAAGTGACTAACAATTCTTAAAAATTCTCCTACTTAAAAAAAAAAAAAAACTAATCAATTCTTTCCTTGTAGTTTTCACTGTTAACCTGCTAACTCACATCTCCATCATTTTTGTTTAACAGTTGAAAGATAAATCTGATTGACCAGTCTGTCTCCATTCATGCTGCCATCAATGTATTCTTTATACAGAAAGTAAACATTTTAAAAACTAAATATCTATTCATGTTGACCATGTTGTACATCTTCAGTGCAACTTATTGCCCATGTGAACACATACAAAGCCCCATTAGGTTCCTTGCCTACAGAATTGGTATTTAAAGCTGCTGTTGCTTTGGTTTTTTGTTTTAATTCTAGAGAATTATGAAAGACTGTTTCTCTTTTCAGCTGTACTCAAACAATGCATGAAAGCTTTGTTTGGTCAGGCTTGGTGTTTCTGCACTTTGCTGATCTATGCTGTTCTCTGAAAATTGAAGATGTGTGGCAACCTGGAACAACTGGCTCTATCTGCACAATTTTCTTAACAGCGTGTGATGGCTTGTGTCTCTTTGCCGCATTTTGCTAATACTCCCACTATTTCAGAGTTCATCACTACCACCATCAGCAACAACCTAACAGCTACCATTATGGAACAATTACTTTATCAGTAATCAATGATGGGCTTTTTTTTCCCTATCATAATAGTTTTAGAGCACCATGACTTGTGCCCATATGAGGAAATGAACTTAACATATAAGTTTTCTCTTGGTTCTAACTGTTTCACTAACTGGTCTTTGCCTCAACTCCTTCTCACCCTCTCTAGACCTTCTGTGAAAATTAATACTTTTATGGGTACTCCAGTAAAGGGGAAATTGCTTATTTCTCATCTTAAAGCCAGAGCTAGTAATAATTATGTTCATGGCAAGAGATATGTAAAGATAAGGTCAAAAGTGAGGGCTTTGCTGGTTAAGGTGGAATACTCCTTTTTCTCCAGAGGCAGAGAAAAGTGAATTTCTATGTCTGTAAGTCTAGGCAGCTAGCTCCAGGGCATTTGACCTGAAGTCTCAATCTGATCAAGACTATAAACACCTCTGGTCTTTTATACCCTTGGGCACACTCCTTTACATAGACAAGTAACCAAACACATAGTTAAAAAGAAAATAAATATATTTTAAAACAGTCAGCTTTTTATACCGATTAGTATAGAAGTGAAAATAAATCCTACTCTAGAAAATGGCCTAGATCGCAATTTTACCCAAGAAGAGGTGCAGAAGGGATAGAAGAAATATCGTAAGACAGTTGCTCTGGATTCGGGTAGTTTAAGAAGAGAAAACATCTTTATGAAGTAAAAGATGTAATAGAAACCTCAACACTTAAACTAAGGACTTAGGTTAGAACACTGATGAGACAGCTATACCCAACATCAGATTTGCAACTACAGAACACAACTTTATACTGGAAAAAAAGATGTTATCCATGGCTCCCAGAGCTAGAGAGGGAAGTCTGTGCCTCACTCCAAGGCCATAATTGTTGTCCAGAGCTAATGTGGTTGCTGACTTCAGGGGGAAGCTCAAGAGTGTCAGTCTCTCTGAAAACTCCAAGGCTCCTAAGAATGATTTCACCACTCTTCTGCCCTAGGAATAGGACACAGACCCTGAATAGAATATCTGTTTTCAACATGAGTTCCTGAATATTTTAAGCCCACTGATGAGAACTACATTTCAGAGAAAGATGCATTTTATGATATCACTGCTAATCAAAAATGCATCTGGTTCCCCAAGAGCTGGGTTGGGTAGGTCCAAGCTCTTTTGTGTCAGTACAATGAGATGAATACTGTTTTTATGCTGCTGCTTCTGGGCATAGGAGTCACTTTGGCTTGCTCATCTGATTATTTAAGAAATACTTTTCACAAAGCTAGGACTGTCATTTGTAGCAATTCCTCAGGTAGAGCTAGAAAAACATCAAAGAAAAACCTTCATGAAATAATTCACCATTCTAGATAATGCTACACATTACCTTGATTTAAGAGAGGAAGCAAAGGGTTCACAGTATGGATCAAAGTGATCTTGTTCACATATATAACGTTCGATAGGTGGATGTAGTAGGCATAGCAACAGGTTCAGAATTGGGAATAGGGCCTAAAGATGCAAGTGCCATGCTGTGACTTCATGATAAAAAAGAAATCATACACTAGCATTTGTTTCTTTATATGAATGGTCAAGGAATGTGATTTTCTATAATGCAATTGAGGTTAGTGACAAGGTTTTGAGCATTGTTGAAATGACAATGGATTTAAAATATCAGATGACCTTAGAAAGAGTGGCAAGGGCTGAGGAGTATGACTCTACTTTGAAAGACATTCTACTATGTTCAAATGTTAATGGAGAGCATCTCATGACACAGAGAAGTCCTTTATGGAGGGCAGTCAACAAATCCAGCAAACTAAGGCCTGCTTAGTTTTAATAATTGCCACAGCCACCAAGACCTTCAATAACCACCACTTACCTAGTTCTTCTTGAAAAGGAGATAATATGACCCAGGTAAGACACAGTGCATCTACAATTGAGCTGCAGAGCTGAATGCTAGTGTTCCTTTTTCATGGTATTTTTATGGCATTTTTTAAAAAAATTCAAACCAATGTTCCAGAAGATGGGCTGGAAGTTGCTGCCTGAACTCGGGGTGGTTTTTCACTCATCAAAGACTTTCTCTGGAAACATCTTCAGAGACATGCCTAATGTGACTCTGTTAAATCCGGTCACATTGATGAAGAATTCATATCGGTACATGGAAAGCCCTATGCCATTGCATCCACATAAAATTCCACAGTTTCTTTCGGTATCAGTTTCCAAGGTGTTTCAATTTGTCATATGTTCTTTATTGTTACAATGAAAAAATTGTGATGAACCTTTAAAGTTTCTACCTTGTTAAAGATTCTTTAACAATATTCAGATTTAACATCACTACCAAAAAGAAGGAAATATGAATTTAGGAAAAGGCAATCAAATTGATAACCTAAGCTTAATAATTGCATGGTAGGTCAGAACTACATGTAACCTAAATAAACATTTGATGATCTGAATTTTATAAATTAATACAAATGTTATTGTTTATATTTTGTCAATTGGTAGAAAAATATTTACATGATATACAGCTAGTTAGATAAGTCTTGACTGTTCTTTTAACTTTTTGTTTTTAGAAAGTCTATGATATTCTTATTTACATCTTTTATTTCAAATTATAATACTGACTTTTACTTTAGCAGTGAAAAACAATAATACTGAAAGCTCTTATGCAAGACTTGTCTTCTCCACTGTAACTTACTGAAATAAGTTAAAATTAAAACACTACTCATAATTGCTAGAATTGTGTAAGATTTCCATCTTATATCTGTTTCTGGAAGTCAGGAATGGTAATGAGCTTAATTAAATGCCTTTCAGATGGTTTTGAATGATTGAGCTTTTCTACTCTCTGAGAAATGAGAAATTATTATATTAAACTGGTGTCACTCCTAGAATAAAACTGAATTCTTGGGAGATTTCTGAGGTCTAGGAGTCACTGTAATGACGACACAAAGATCAACTAGGCTAGTGTTACAAAATTCAAGCCTGATAAATAAAACTTGGTTAAATTAAACTTAACTTCTGAAAGTTGAAATAATAACAAAAGCTTTTATAAAAGCTAAACTCTGACTAGATATGGTGACACATACCTGTAATTCCAGCACAACAGACAGAGTCAGAAAGATCAGTTATTTCAACATTGTCTTGGTCTAAATAATAGGTTCTTGGTTAGCTAGGGACTGAACAAAACTCTATCTCAAGGAACTAAGAAATAACAAACAACAAATTATGTATGATTTTGATTTTTTTGTTTTTTGTTTTTTCGAGACAGGGATTCTCTGTATAGCCCTGGCTGTCCTGGAACTCACTTTGTAGACCAGGCTGGCCTCGAACTCAAAAATCCACCTGCCTCTGCTTCCCAAGTGCTGGGATTAAAGGCATGCACCACCACGCCCAGCTATGATTTCAGATTTTATTTCATTCAAACATAGGGCTTATAGACATGTTGTGGAACTCTTCCTTAAAGTGTTCAAATTTATCAATATATCAGGTCCAAATGATAGGCCAAATTAATCAAATACATTTTCATTATTGCTTAGGTTGGTAAACATATAAAACTATGACAAATTATTGTATTGCATTCTTCTTGTTAGATGAACACTGTATTCCAGCACATAAATACATATGAGTATGAAAAATTATGGTGCTATGTAAATAATATTATAAAATTTGAACATTTCAAAATGTTATTCGCTTACCTAATGGTTTTAATTACACCTGTATTCTTTATACCACGATTATTAAAGATTTGCTAGCTGAGTTTTTGCACCTATTGCCAATGCTTTGATGAATATCCAGTGTATCAATTTTCCTAATTATAAAAACTTGACACTAGAAAATGGTAATGAATACAGCACACATCTAATTGATTCTACGCCAACTGCAGGAATATTTTATTTAAGGCAATTAAGAAATTGTGCTTTGACAGGTTTCAAATTTCATCCAACTGCTTGCATATGATTTTCTGGATGGATATATGAATATTAATAGCAGCTATAAACAGGTGCTACAATTCTTCTCTTTGTGAAACAATTTTGTCACATGTACATGGATCTGGTCAGTAATGAACTAATTTTGTCACTGTTTACTATCTAATAGCTCACATGGCAGTGACATCATTTATCCTATGGGTGGCATCTGCTCCCCATGCCATAGTGTGCATATATATATATATATATATATATATATATATATATATATATATATTCTTAGAAACCTTTATTGTAACAAACAGCAACTGCTCTTAAGGGTGGGGAACATAGAATCTGAAAAATGGTAATTATTTTTCTATTTGTGACACAGACATGCATACAGTCAAACATTTGATTTGTGTAAATACTACATGTTGGTTTAACCATCTCTTTATAATGGGTTGTTTACTATATGCAGGCTTAGCTAAGGCATCCTTGAACTGTAGAATTCAGTGAAACACAGATAAGATTAAATTTCCAAAATTTCAGGCATTTTGCTCTCAGTGAGAACAGTAAATACAGACTCTGATTGTTTTGATGTATACAGTCATCATTCCTGACCTACACTCTCATTTTCCACTTGCATGTATAAAGTTCAATGCAAAATGTCTCTAAATATCCATATCAGCGAAAACATTATTGTGAACTTTATCTTTTCCACTACCTATATTGTTTTTGTATATGTTTTTGTTATTTGTATATGTTTTCCATATCAAATATATTATTAAAGGAGCTCATAAGAGAAATTTTAGAAATTCTGTCTTATACACCAATTGTAATACTTGGAGAGAAATCTGTGGTTGCCAATTGTGGAGACAAGTGAGAGCAGCTGAAATGTGTTGGAAATCCTAATTCTTCCAGTCTTCCAGAAGAAGATGAGAAGAATGTTTTGATGCTCCTATTTAGTTAGGAGCTGATGTTCATGTGTGACATCTCTTGATATGCTCCAAGGGAGACTAGACTCTAACATTCAACAAATGACACCATTGTGATCATTGAAATAGAACAGTACGCGTAATACACTTAATCAGCCTCAGAAATAGTGGCAACACTAACGAAAACAATGTGTACTTAACATAAAGGCCTTACTCCTCTACTGCTGAACAGAATTCTCCAGATTAGAATTATCATTGAAAAATACATGCTTCTAGGACCCTGTTACCTACCTCCAGTCTACTCCTTTGAAATAGCATGTATTTATAATATGGGAGTAAGTGATTATGGAAAGAATACAACTATTATAGATTTTACTTTCATATACATAGAAACATAAAGTAATAGAAATGTTCAGCAATTTCAAAAGATTCCTACCAACCTCACAAATGTATAAGTTTTACCTAGTACTTTAAATAATGGCACATAAAATATAGCCAATTAAATAAAAAAAGTAGTTTTCAGTAAAAGTACATGATTTTCATCCAAAAGATACTTACTTATCAGTAGAAGAAATACTGAAGCAATTTGATAATTTTTCATTTGAAAATAATTAGAAAACGCCTTCCACCTCAACAATTACCCTCTAAAATCTCAAATCAATATAACCCTCCATTGGAATTCTTAAATCCTAAAGGGAGAGAGAAAGGGAAGGAAAGATCGAGGATGATTGACAACTTTGGATCCATTTGATGATTGTATCAATTTCAGATTCTCTGCTGACAATAGAAGCCTGATTGGATACCACTGACTTTATTGGGAAGTGGATGGAATATAATATGCTTTGCACTGCATTACTTGTTTGAGTTGATTGGATGAAAGACAAATTTCACATGGAGGAGAGTGTGAATCCTATCGCTGTTGCAATTACACTGAACACCAGTGGGAAAATGCCCTGTTGCTCCTGTAATCTGCTGACAATTGGACCTTTTTATCCCCAAGCTGTTGCCTTTAGTACTTCATGTGATTTCTTTTCAATAAATTATATTACATAAGCATCCTTAATAGTATATTAAGTAATGGAGTCTGCAAAGCCTTGTTTGCTTCAAAGTAGATTTCCCTTTCATTTTTATTTCTTTTCTTTTCTTTTCTTTTTTTTTTTTTTTTTTTGGTCCAGTAACAGCTGTTAAGATTAGGTGCTAGAACACACCAATTGAGAATTATTTCCTTTCTTTCTTCTATTTTAAGTGATGACATAGATTTTAAAAGCACACCAGTAAACCAAACCATTAATGTTTCCTGTTGTGAGCAAAAATGAAGACTTTTTGATTGTTGAGATTTGGAGACCATATCTTCTCTGTGATGAATTTTTAACATTTATACTCCACTAATTCCATGACAGGGTTCCATCTAAGAGCAAATTAATGGAGCATTTTTTGAATTGAGTTGTTAGAAACTGCAACATAAACACCCTGTCAACAATTCAAGAAATAGATTTTGTTGAATCTTTTATCTTACTCTCCAAATAGGTGTCACCAGTCTAGCTATGGGATGCTTAAGGATGATCAAGATTCTTGAAACAAACAGCAGAGGACTAATCTGATTGAAGCTTCTTTCTAAGTAACATTTTAAAAACCATTTATCAAACCTCTCTGCTCTGGTAGGCTTCACAAAATGACAAGGCTATTTTAGAGCCATAAACCTCAATGCCCTGTGCAGTTATGGCATGCAACCAAAGACGACTGAAGAGAAAATGAAGCCATAATTGACTACAGCTGCTCACTCCTAACATGTCCTAATAGCATCCTTAGAATCTTAGGTTGGTGTTCTCTCCCCCTCTCAAACATAGACCTCCCATGATTTATCAACTGAAGGAGTCTCATGGTGGCTTCTGGGGTCTCCTCGTAGCTCAGCATATGAAGAATTGACCTCCAAAACCAATGATTGGTATACGTTTGATTGCCATTCACTTGTTATGTTCAGTTCTCAGGATGAAAGTGAAGTGACGGTAATTTTCTGTGCTCACGTGCCATTTTTAACCTGGTCCAGGGCTTTGCCTTCAAATCACAGGGAAGTGCTGTGTACTTTGGAGGTTGCTATTAAAATATAGAATGGAACCATTACATTTTATTGGCTTAGCCTTTCCCTGCACTACCTATAAAAACAGACACTGGTTTAAAAATCTCTCCCTAATGTCCACTTTCTTGGGGGTGGAGCTGACCTCATGAAGTTTACTGCTTGTCTGTTAGTGAAGACTAATTAACGTTGACTTTGTCGTTAGGGCACCCTAATCTGTAGGTCCATCTTAAATAATTTGACGAAAAGCTGTATCCAGGCCAAGTCATAGAAATTGGCTGTTTATAATGACATATTAAAACTTCTTTTCTCTATGAATCATACATAATAGTTTGTGAATGTTCAGTTAGTTCATCATTTTTTAGTCATCAAACACTTCTTACTGATGAGCATTTGCATTGTAAAAAACTTGTGTGTGGTTATATTTTAATTTATTTTTCACATAACAAATGCAATGCAATTAAAACCATCATCAAATATATGAAAAGCATTTTCATTAATTACTGTTTTGCTTCATAATTAAAACTCAACCACTGTCCTGGATTTAAATACATCTATTTATCGTATTTATGCTTATTATTACATTAATCTACAGTCATCTGGGGATCTTTGGAATAAATAAGTCACATAATTTTCCATCTTTGATGAAAGAGTTTGAATCATATTTTATTGTTGCTTAAGAAAATTAACATTGGAGCCGGGCATGGTGGCGCATGCCTTTGATCCTAGCACTCGGGAGGCAGAGGTAGGAGGATTTCTGAGTTCGAGGCCAGCAGCCTGGTCTACAAAGTGAGTTCCAGGACAGCCAGGGCTATACAGAGAAACCCTGACTGGAAAAACCCAAACCAACCAACCAACCAAACGAACAAACAAACAAAAACCAAGAAAATTAACATTGATAATTCTTATTCATAAAATACAATTAAGTTTTCATTTAAATCATCATTATAAAATATGTATTTTTCTAGAGGAATTATGTATATTATTCAAGAATTCTGGAATAAAATATTTTTAAAATTAGCCAAGGCGTGTTCAGATTGGAATAACAATAAAAAGTGGTGGTAGGTATTATTTTATTTTAAGGTACAAAAATAATCACTATGACTTTTGAGTTTTGGTCAAACTGAATCCTAAGTAATGAAAATTGTTCCAAGAACGTCAATATTAATATTAATATTTATTATTTTATTTAGAAGATCTTCTATGAATATAATATGCATTGCAAAAAATGTAAAAACTTTATAGAAGTACATTTTTGATTAGAGAACAATAATCTCTTTATTTACTCTTTGTGAATTCCAGATAATATATTTTGATCATATTTATTCTCCTTCCCTCCAACTCCTCCCCATATCTCCCCATACCTTTGCTCGTCAAACCTCATTATCTCCCTCTGCCTCTCCCTGCCTGTTTGTCTATCTAAAAATAATATAAAAACACCAACCATGACATTTTGTGTTGGTTTGCTACCCCTTGGCACAGAGCCTGTTCTAGCATGTGGTTAATATATGAATATAACTCCATTGGAGAAAATTTACTTTCTTTCATTCAATAGAAAAAATGTTGATAGTCCACTGCCTTAAGGGTAAGACTTCTTGCCCATATCCCATCTTCCATGCTGAGACTTCCCTGGGAAGGACACTGTGCAGTCTGTGTGTCATGATACCACAGTCTGTGAATTCATATGTGCATCTGTACTGTTTTGTCTGGAAAACAGAAAACATCCACAATCTCTGATTCTTACCAATTATTACTTTTTCAAAAAAATATAGAAGATTTCACAGAAAGGGATGTCTAATAAGGTGTACAGGCATAAGTAATAGCAAACAGACTGAAACAGAAAGGAAACTACCCATCCCATACAATAATTGAAACAAGAAATATAATGAGCAAAGCAAAAAATATATATATATAACTCCTTCTTCTGCAATGTGCTTGTGAGCCTTTAGGTGATGTGTGGAAGAAGACAGATGTGAATGAATGTTTCCTTTAAGGCCAAGCACAGCATAGTCAAATACACATTGCACTTTGATCATTTGTGAGTTTTTGTACTAACATTTGACACCTTGGAAAAGAAGCATTTTCCTGTTTGTTTGTTTGTTTGTTTGTTTTGGTGGAAGCTGAGAACAGCATTAATCTTTGGGCAAGTACATAAGATTTAAAAGAGTGTTTTCTATCTTATCCATTTAACAAAATGATAACAGTAGGTTCTTTCTTAGGACTGATGATTTTTCTTAGGCACAGGAACGTGGCTGTTTTTACAGTCAGAGAGATGAGTTCCCTTCTGTGGGACAAGCTTTAAATACAACCATAAAGCCATCCTTTACCTCTATAATGTCCACACCACTCTCACTATTGCAATGGTGCTTTTTCCTTGTATTGGTTCAAAGCAGAGTACAACTTGAATTTTCTCCTCCAACAGTGGCATTATAAAAGACAGTGGGCATTGAGAAATCTTTCAAGTCATTTGTAGTTTAGCCTCTCCATGTTTTGTGACCAAAGCTGTGTGCCATGTTTTTTAATAGGACATAACCATCTTGTTTTGGTGGGAAAGCAAGATCAATGGTATTTTCCTCTTTGTTCGGCAACCTGTGAGGCCTTCTTGATCATCAATTTCCAGGGCAGTATTCCATGTTTCATGATGGAAATGGGAAAGGCTTATGAGACTCTGTCTCCCCTGAGAGAATATTGACAGTTAATGGTAGCTAGGAAAATTATTCCGCTGTTATTTGTGGGTCTATCCTGATAAGTTTTCTGTGACCAACAAATAATCATCATCCATGTTTGTGTAGGTAACCTGATTTAAAGTTGATGGGTCAAACATACACACACATAAAAACTGGATTTAAGAGCAAGATTTGGGAAGAAGCAGGGTTCCAGGGCAATATAAGAGTGTTGACAAAAAAGAGTAATAGGGGTCAGAAGAAATTAAAATTCACTATATACATGTGCAAAATTGTCAAGGAATAAAAATAAATATGTAAGTTTGTGTTCAAATCAGAAATATATAAAAATAAGTCTTAATAAAGAGGTAATTACTTCTCTGCACACTATAGATGCAAAACTGAGCCCTGCTGACAAATAGCTAAACAATAGCTAAATCAAAATCTGTTATTTTGCGAACATGGAGTTAGCTTTCTCAGAATAACAGAAGCCATAATTTTGGACAGAATCTTTTGTTTCTAAGGACTAGCTGAAGAGTAAAACCTCATAGCTGGAGTTGAGATATGTTTACTTGTGCCTTTAATACCAGCACTTGGGAGGCAAAGGCAGGAGAAGCTATATAAGTTCCAGACTAGCCTGATCTACTAGTCCCAGGACATCTATAACTACATAGAGAAACCCTATCAAAGGAAGAAAGAAAGAGAGAGAGAGAGAGAGAGAGAGAGAGAAGAAGAAGAAGAAGAAGAAGAAGAAGAAAGGAAGGAAGGAAGGAAGGAAGGAAGGAAGGAAGGAAGGAAGGAAGGAAGGAAGAGTAAAATGTTACAGGACACTCTGTGAGATAGACATCACTAGGCTGTGTTCTTACTGTGGCATATTATCGATAGACATTAATTATATTGGAGTTTAGAATGATTTTAGTAGATATTTATATGGGTCAGATACTAGTATATTTATATTAGGGCATATATGATGTATCTAAGGAGCTCTCTCATTTGATTGTTCAGTTAGCCAATTCCAAGTTTGTAGTTGTTAGCATCTCACACAGAAATTAATGCTAGTCTTTAGCCTAGCTAAAAACTTGGTGATATTTTTTAAGTCTTACAAATAAATTATATGAATAATACTTACATATTTGAAGTTAATTTGATTGAGTTCCCTGTAGATTGTATAAACAAGTATAAAATGTGTTTATTACTACAGCAAGGGGGTAAGGGCAAAATATGCTCCACAGCCACAGCTCAGTGACCTCTTTCAGCTAAAACCCATCTCCTAAGGTTTACATGATGTCCCAAAACAACAGGACCATCTGTGAACAAGCCTCTTGCAAATGAGCCCCGTGCAGGAGAATTCATACACAAACACAATAGTGTTTTATCGAATGATGAGCACTAGAGAAGAGTCAAATAGCATATAAAATTAATAATCAGAACACTCCTTTCTTTTCTGGGATAGCTCACTTACTACAGAGTTCTTGTGTTTGTGAACTTCTTTTTCTGTATCACCTTCATCTCATATATGTGACTGTGTATTGGGGTTTTTCTGAACCTATCCATCTCTTAGCTATTTTATATGTTTTTATTTTCTATGAATCTAGGATTTTTTCTTAAATTAAAGATTTATACTTACACTTGAGCAAAAATAGTATATCATCATTTGAGCCAAAGGATAATTTCTGACTTGACTTGTGCATAATTGTATCATGTATAATTGATAGTAAGATTTCAGTAGAATTTACACTATTTTGTTTTTACTGTCTTGATGAGGCAAGTATAGTCAAATATTGTGATTATTGCCTACATTACTGCTATACATGCTAGTTCATAGAAAAGAAAATGTGAGATTATGGCTAACATCTTAACCATGCTGAATATATTTTATATTTTATCATAAGATGCTGACAATAATATCTTTTAATTTGGTGGATTGTATAATACATTTAGAAAATATTTCAGCTGCCTGTGACTCCAAATGTTTCCAAAGCAATGCCACTTATTGCAATTACAGTAATATCTTTCTATTATTACTGAATGTTTATCTTGACATTGAATTAATTCCACAGTCACACGGTAGAGTAAATAGAAATTTATTAGCCAAACAACTTTGCTTTTCATGCTGATTCTGTTATTTACAAGTCCTGTGACCTTAGCCAGTTTACTTAACCTGGTTGGTCTTCAAGTTCTCTATGTGTGAATGTAGAATAATAAATCTTTTAAGATGGCTAAAATAAATAAGATGAAACTAGCAATACTTGCTGGCATGCCTCACAATAGGTGTGTAGAAGTAGGACACATGATGAGCATTGACTCTGCTAATTTTTAGGACTATAATATAATTACATCTTTTCTTCTTTATGAACTCTCTTTTCCAAATGAGTGGCCTATTTTTTTATTAATCATTGTTATGTACATGTGAGTGTATGTGTTCAGTTTGTATAATGTTACTTGTATGTATGTTGTCCGAAATGACCACTTGGTACTGGATAACCAATTTGTGTGTTCTTCCCTTTGAAAGATTATTATTTCTTCCCCTCTCAGTATTCCTTAGTTATCTATAGTTTGTATAGGGTTGAGGGTTCCTGGGCTTTCCCCTCTCCACATTACCATGTCTATTGCTATTGTCTTTGTACAGTCATATTTAGGAAGTCATGTTATTGAGATGTCATTCTGAAATTCCTAGAAGATACAATCACACAGCTAATGCCCCGTTCCTCTGGCTTTCACAATCTTTCAACTCCCTGTTCTGCAATGATTACTGAACTTTAAGTTCATGAGTTTTATTGTAGATATATCCTCTGGGACTGGGCTCCAGACTATTGTAGTTCAATTACTTCTGTTTTTCTATAATGGTCTCCTGTTACAAAGAGAATTTTCCTTGAAGGGTAAGGATTATCCTTGTCCAAAAGTACAGTGAAACATATTTAGCTTGTATCTATGATTATGCTGATTTAGTAAAGAGGGATTTGTAGGTTCTCCCGAAGGTCTAGGACTTTATTAACCCTGGATAGTTTGATAGGTTTCCAGGATCAGGAGTGACTTCTCCCTTTTTAAGTGAGTCTTAAGTCCAACTAGAGAATTGTTGGTTACTGTTGATGTATGTATGCCCTTACAGCACCTTAGGGTGATTGTGCTGTTGTTGTAATGTTTAATAGATGTCATAGTTAGCATGTCTGTCGTGGCTTCTATCATTTGGAACCTTGAAGGTTTTTCAGGCGTTGGCAATCTGGCTGTATTATCTGTCACCCTGTTTAATGTCACTGTTGCTTCAGCTGATTTGCTCCTGAGGTAGATATCCACTTCCTCTTTCATGTCTCCACGTGTGCCTTACTGAATTTGCCTGCGTGGTGGAAGAGGATGCCTTGCCCCAAAAAGAACATTTCCAAGTCTTCACTAACCAGTTGCATTTTTTTTTCCTTACACAGTTTCTATGTAGTTCTGTATACAAGTTTTTAATTGGTTTATTTGCTTTGTTGGTATTTAGATTTTGACTTCTTTGCATGTTCTAGATATCAAATCTGTGTCAGAAGAATATCTGACAAAGATTTTCTCATTCTGTGGCCCACCTCTTTATTGTGCAGAAGCTTTGGTGCTTTTAAGGAGCCAGTGTTTCAACTATTTGTCATATTTTCTGTTATTAGAGTCTTATTCAGAAAACCATTGCCCATACTGATATGTTTAAATCCATTCTCTTTTCTTTCCTTTAGCAGTTTTATGAGTGTGGTCTTATGTTCATGTCTTTGATCAATTTAGACTTGAATTTCAATTAAGTTGGAAGATATCAAATTGTTTAATTCTTCTACATATTAACACCAAGTTTTCTCAGCACCATCTGTGAAATATGCTATCATTTATCCATTTTATAATGTATGTATATTTTCTTAAAAAGTAGCTCTTAATGCATGTACTTATATTTGAGGATTGTATTCTACATTCTTGCCAATGTGTATGCTTTTATGCTAGTACCTATTGTTTTTACTGCTATGGCTCTGTACAACAATCTGAAGTCAGTAAGGCTCCTGACAGTTTATTTGTTCAGATTTGTCTTGGCTGACTTTTGTCATTTCTACTTCTGTATAAACTTTAAGGGTTATACCTGTGAAGAATGACCTTGAAAGTTTTATTGTGATGAGAGTAATATATAATTTTCTTTGTAGACTGCTTCTCTCTCCAAAAACAAACCTATGCTTTCAGAATATATTTACAAAGTTAAGTAGTTTTTGATGAACATTATTCAGTCAACAAAAGTTTTCTGGATTATTTGCTGTCACACTTAACTTAGTAAACTAATGTAAATGAAATTTATATAGTTGTATATATTACAATGTACAAATGGAACTGATACATTTTTAAGTTTCATCAAAATATTATATTTGTCAAGAATTAATTAAAGTGTGTGTGTTTTAAGACATGTCTCACTATTTCGATATATTTGTCCTGGTAATCACTATGTAAACTAGGCTGACTTTGAACTCATGGATATCTGCTGTCTCTGCCTCCTGAGTGTTGGGATTAAAGGTCTGTGCCACTACTCTCAGCTGTCAAAATTTTTTGTAATGTATCTTGAGAGTGTTCTTTTTCCTTCCTTATTTTGCCAAATTGATAATATGTTTAATGCATGGTGTATATTTCTCCCATTTTAAAGGAAATTCTGACCTAATTAGAAAATGTGTATTCCTTAGTACTTTAAAATATAGACTTATACCAGTTAATTTATAGAAATTTATTGTGTACCTCAGAGTAAAGTATATACAATGGGCTACTTCTTCATAAAATAAATGAAAACAATGTAACAATATTTGATTTTTACCAATTCCTACAATATATGTTTAATTTGTACAGGGCAGATGAGAACATAAAAAGATATGCCTCAAACTAAGTCCCCAAGATGCTAAATACAGGTGAAGCAACCAAGTTATACTTCAAAGACAAGTGATTGCTAAATGCCAGGGTTTTAAACACAAAGACATTACACATATCTATGCCAGTGAGATCCAGTATTGTAAAGGTAGTCTGCTCATTGTGACAAACAGATACAAACATGATGATATAGATGCCATGTCTTTATCCTAACATTAGTTCAGTCAGAGGAAAAGACAGTGGATTTTCATACCTATAAATAACTTACTTGACAAGGATATAAAATAGTGATATCATTTTCCACCTACAGCATATGTAACCTCAAAGGTAAGAAACAGGGACGAAGATGACCACCTGTAGAGATCTACTATTAGTAGGAATCCTTTACTACTTTTTTTCATTCTTCTTCCCATTGCTGACATATTTCTCACTTCCCAGAAACATTAAATGTACCTTGAACATTTGTAAATGAGAGTTCTAGTATCCAAGATTTTTGTTACCAGTGTATCCATTGTCAAAAGGGCAACAAAAAGACAGAGGGACTGCACCTAGAGCTGTACAGTGACTGTGGAATCCATTCCCCAACAGCAGCCTGTGGGAGAGGATGCACCTAATTCTGCAGGGACTTGCTGCTCCAGGGTGAGGGGATAGCCAGGAAGGGGCCCACCCACTCAGAGGAGAAAGGGAGGGGTTGGAAGGAGGGACCCTGTGAGGGGAGAGGAGGAGTGCAGGCAGCCTTTGGGATGTAAATAAATAAATAAATAAATAAATAAATAAATAAATAAATAAAGGCAGAGGGACAGCTGGGTTTCATTAAAGCATTTTTCATATTCTCATATATTGCTAGGAATGTTCTCTGGTACAAAGTGTGCTGCACAGAGCTTGACTTTCATATGGTAATTCTACTTGATGAGAATGTAGGGAATGTTGTAGAACATAAATGCTGACAACACAAATCAAGCAGGAAATCTTTGCTGCAAGAAAGACACTAATCAAATTGCAGGACTTAAACTAACACTTCAGGCCCTACTTTGATTTTTCCTGAGTGCACTTTGGGAAAAAACATTCTAGAAGTGATGTATTATATTCTAATAGAGAGGAATAAAATAAGCTCAACAGCCTGAAATGGAAGTTACAGAAATCCACTAATGAACAGTTCATCAAACTTGTAGAACAACCAAGAGACAGAAAAGCAAAATAAAAAAATAAAACAACACCCTCAAAACTATATTGAAGAATGTAGGTTTATTAAGTCTATCAATAAAATAAAGATATTCATAGGTATGTAAAATTAATGTCAGGAGACATTGTTGATGTAAAAGAGTAGTCCATGATTAGAAAAGGAGGAACTTAAGGACTGAATATTACATGAGTTTCCATCCTAAACGGCAACTCTGAGCAGTGATTTTAAAGTAGCAAAGGCTAAAATTCTCTGTGACAAAAACTTACATCTTGCTTACCCATCAAATTAGCACAGTGCCATGTGTGTTAAGGCAGCAAACCTAGTTCATTTGCACAGGAGTTTGCAAAGCATAATGTATTGCTGCCCACTTCCACCCATTACTGAAAATTCACCATGATGCCCTTGCTACAGAAAAAAAAAAAAAAAAAAAAGACAGATAAATATTTCTGATGTGCCTAAATGAAAGTAATATGAGTAAAGAGCACATTTTTTTTCTGTGTTTACATCCTAAAGGGTACTTATAAGGGTACTTATTTGAAATGTGATCTAAACTATGACGATGCCAAAATGTCGATTGGCAGTTCTGTTTCTTAATGTAAGGAAGAAATCAAAAACTGATTGGTAGTAATCATTTTACTAATTGAGAAATAATGAAATATCACTCTTACGCTACAATACAAGGTATAAGATCAGAAACTATGGAGTGGTTACTCCTTTGTAGGAATATTTTTAAACTTTCTGCAACTGCAAAACATCATGATAGCAAATGATACAAAGTGAGGGCCAGAACCCAGAGCCCACTGAAGTCATCACACTGGTAACTCTGAAATCCACCCCTTAAAATACCATTTATCTACACCATAGGTTCTGCAGCATGAATCTGAAATTCTATAAGAAGCTTCTTGGAGACAGTTCTGATTTAAGAATTATGAAAGAAGGCATTCTTTATAGTCTAGTCAAATTTGAAGTGTCTCTTCTTGTCTGATATTTGTAGGTACTAATGAAAAGCTCAGCCACTTCCAGTAGAAATGGTAAATTCAAAAGTTAGACTGTCATTTTTTTAAAAAAAAATAAATCCAACTGCTATTACTAACTTTACATTAACTAGCTTTGTTTTTATTTTATTTTCTTTTAGACATGTTAGGATCACGTTGTAAGACTTTCTTTGGCCCGTAGCCAAAAATAATAAAGTTCTGACTTGATCTGCCTCTCTCTTGAAAAGCAGAAATGATCCCAAGAGAATGCAATTTTAGATCTCACACATAATTTCCCATTGCTCTCCTATAAATCAGGCTTCTGTAAAATATTGAGTTATACCATTCACATTTCCGCAGATACTAAAATTTCCCATTCATTTTCCAGTCTGCATTCTTCAAGAAGGGATGTTAGCAGAGATTGTTAAGAGTTGTGGTAGCCAAAAATAATTGGCATGATTCCAGTGGGTAGAACTTGTTGACACTCTGCCAATTCCTTTATTAATACATGTGGCTAGGCAAAACTTCTTTCTCTATGCCAAACCAAGAGTTAAAATTTTGAAACATTTCCATTCCACTAGGCAAATAGCCACTATCCGTTTTTCTTAGAATCCCCAATTCACCTAGTTTAATAGTTGACCAACTTCTTGGTAAACTTCATCAGTTCAACTTAATACCGTGCATCCACAGTGTAATTTAAACATTGAACCTTTCATGACAGGGATCTAGCTGACATATGTATAGATGTTAGTTTGATTGACCAATGCCCACTCTGTATAAGTTACTGGGTACTTTGTTTTAATTTTACCAGAAGTCTTCTAAGCTCATGTAACAGAAATAGAGTTAGGAAAAGATGGCTGTGATATTGCAGGGCTGGAGCAGCTGGGATATCTTTCAGCTTTGAAAGGTCGCCTGATGCTTGTTTAGGAGCATGGACAAATCACTTTCGGGAATTTATTGAGTCTCTTTGTGGTCCCTTCTAGAGTACTTCTTGATAGCTTATCACTTCTCATACATTACAGATAATGCTAGCTCAAAAAGCTAAAGAAAATAATAATATTATTTACCAGAATATAGGCTGGAGTTGAAGTGTATTTGGGGGTCGTTGAAGTGAACGCAAAAACGAAAGTAGGATTTAAGGTCCTGCTTGATGTTTCATACTCACTGGCATTGTCCTCTTAATTTTTACAAATGATACAACTGGCTACTTCTTTAAAATCAAGAACAAAATGTCTTGGCTAAAATCAACAGCTTTAAGGTACCCTAATTATTGTTTATTTTGAAATTCTTCCTATTTTGTTAAGAATACTTGCATTCATTGGTCCTTTATAGAGAGAAAAGAACTAAATCACTAGTGGAAGATTCAGTAGCAGACACTATCTTACTGAATATTTATCACTTGAGTCTTGGAAAAAATTATCTTTTGTAGCCTATACATGCATGGTTTCATTCTCAGTTCCAAACACCTATAGACATTTCTACTCCTTCTTATTTCTACAACATGATATAAATCATCTTGTTTGAAATTGTGGGAGAAAAACAAAACAATGAAAGCAGAAAATGGCAATCTGTTTTTGTTTGTTTGTTTAATTTTCCTGGGAGTGACAAGAAAGCCATCATTATTTAACATGGCACATGATCAGTTTGGACCAAGTTGGTCTTGATTCATGTGTGAAATGACATCACTCCAGTACATTCCAGTCACTGGTGCTAAGAGAGATTCAGAATTTATGTGAAAGTTCTAGGTTCCTGATTAACACAGGTGAGATTCTAAGCTAATCTTATTCATCAAGAACTTTCTACCATTCTGTTAATATTTAGTAGTATATGGAAACTGCTTTTTCTGAATTACAGATATTAATCTGTACTAGTTGCCATAGGATATTGTTAATTCTCAAAATTAGGAGACATTGTAAGCATATTTTACTGTTTATGTTGGACAGCTAAGCATGTAGAGACAGGAAAAGGGACATGTCTTTGCTGGGAAGAGTCTAAGGTTGACTTAACTAGTCCATGAGTTCTCTCCACCAAGACAGCCACTGTCTAGCTAATATCTGTAATTATTCATTGTTGTACATGAAGACTCTTAAACTAAATAGACTCTTCAAATTATTTAAATCCAGTAATCATATTTCCCCAAACATATACCTAATTTTAAGACAAAGCTCACTTACTTTATTCACTACATGGTTTGGTTTTTAGGCCAATTCATATCTATTGTAAATGTTGCATAACAGAAATGGAAACATTGCACTCAAATGTTGCCAACCAGTGCATAAGAGAATAGGGAAGATAAGTCCTAGCTGTTTAAAACAAACTGTATCTTAGTTTATCTTGACAAGCCCCTGGCTAATTACATTTTCCTCACAAACTAAATGTTCCACATTTTCCTGGTTATTTCCATTAACCAAAAATCTCAGTTTGAATATGAGTATAGGAATTTAAACATGCTTCTTTTAAATTCAATCTCACTATTAAAAATATTAGTCTTCGTTTTTGTGGTACCTGAGCAACTAATATGAATGTACTGTATTTCTTCCTATTAAGGATTTTAAAATTGAGATTTTGCATCTTAAATTCTGTTCTCCATTATATCATAAGAGACTAAGGGGGAATCATCTTCGCTATTTAGTGAGACTCATAAGAAGTACAACAACGTTAATATTGATCACTCTCTCCATTAGGAATTCAATGAGGACTTACTGTGAACCATTGTTCCAGTTATTTGTACAGCAGGAGAAAACCCGCAGACAAAGTACCTTTCTTCTAGAGCTTACATTGTAGAAAATAGGTACATGATTGGAACAATTCGTTTAGGAATCTACAAGATATTAACAATGGTTCTGTGAAAACAAATGATAAGTGAGAGATAGGTGGTCAGGCACTGGTCGGGAAATACAGAGGGATTCTTCTCTAAGTTCTTCATAGAAATCTCTGCTGTGGATTGTTCTATATTGACATTCTTTTGACACTATATGACTCTTCTTACAGAAAATTATCTCCCCCAAAATTGTTGTCTATATTTTCCATCTAGATATTTCAAGCACTAAGAACCAAGTATAGCATCAAATATCAATCTGTTCAAATATAATGAACGCTGCTAAAAAAGAAATCTAATAAAGAAATTGAAAGCCAGGTTCTCAATTTACATATCTGGTGCCAAAATCTTTCTTATTCCATAGACCAGAACAGACATGTTGTCAAGCACAATATGCCTTAAAATCTTACAATGGGTTCTCTAGAAGTCCGAGCCATATTTTATTAAAATTATAGCTCAGCCAAAGAAGATGCTTAAACAAAGCAAGTTAAAGTCCATCAAACCAACAAAGTCAATTAAATCACTAAAAAAAAAAAAAAAAAAAAAAAAAAAAAAAAAAAAAAAAAAAAAAAAAAAAAAAAAAAAAAAAAAAAAAAAAAAAAAAAAAAATCTCATAATGCACCACAAATTCTTTCTAAGTGATAGTTCCTATCACAGTAATCTGAGGGCAGAGAAACGAGAGATGGAAAGAGGCGAAGGCAGAGCAATTCTTCTCTATACTAGTACAGGAAGTACTTGCTTCTCTTATTCTCAGGCAGTGCAATCTTTGGTCTGGGGAACACAAGGCCCTGGGCACATTAGCAATTGATAAAATGTATAAATCCAAACAGGGATCAAGGAATCATCAGGGTCTTATTCACTGGTCATGCAGTAATGAGGCTGATTTTAGTGATAATTCTACTCCTCTGGCCAAGCTGCATGCAAGCTCCTAAAAGAAATAAAATGAGTTCTGGGCAGTGATAAGCAAAAGCCGCAGGAGACAGATTACACTATAGAAGGGAATAGCACCTTGTCCACGCTTGCTCATTGCTCAATTCTTCTACCTCTGAATGAAGCAAAGTGCTGGATTCCGAAGACTACTGTCTCAACCATGACAATGACACAATGCTTCAATTGTATATCTACATCTTAATCTTGATATTAGGAATCTAAGTATATTCTTGGAATTGAAAACATTTAAATAAGTCACATATTTTGTATATGAATTTTGCTTTTATTACTATATTTGAAAGTACTTAAGCCATAGATACTTTATGCTATTCTGTAACCTTATTTTCAATATGCCTTCCATATTTTAAAAATTTAATGCTTCCAGAATGATGAAAACTGAAATTATGGTGGAAACATTACAACTCAAATTACTGAGCTACACAAATAAAAATGTATCCAATAAACATTGCAACTATCATAGCATTTAAATGGATTTTCATTTCTTTATTTTCTGAGAATAAAGTAAATAAGCTGAATTTTAAAAATAATGTTTGATGAGTTAGTTGTTCCAGTTTCCACAAGAATGCTATTTGATGACAAAGAAAGAAAGAAAGAAAGAAAGAAAGAAAGAAAGAAAGAAAGAAAGAAAGGAAGATCTCTAACCACATTGTGAAATTTTTCCTTGTTTTAAAACTAGTGCTATGGGATTTTTAAAGGCAAAAAGAAAAGTTATGTGTAGAACATGAACTGGTGAACGTTTGTAAATTACTTATTAATGAAATATTCCTAAGAGACAGTTACAAGAGGTTGAGGGAAGTCAGATAAGGCAGAGGAAAAAACAGCTGCATTTCAAGAAATGTGTTACACCCACTGCCTGTTCTGGGAGCTTTGTGGCTTCTAGGGTTTCACATTCTAGGCCATCAGCCACTAGCCACTGATAACCTGCAAGAGCATTGAATGTTGTACCCTTCTGACCCTCTGCATATGCACCCATGACCTATCCAGGAATGCCTCTGCTCCTCATAAAAAAAGAGATGCAGGTGCTGGGTATTAGAAACCAAGAACACAGTATGATACTATATGGTACCCCATTTGAATATTCTAATTGGTGCTGTAGGCAGGTACAATGCAAGTATCATTTACTATTTTTGTATTCATCATAAAGCCAACTTTAAGTTGTATATTCTAAAATGTTGCAGGATATCTGATCACATTGTGAACCCTGAGATTGTATACTGGAAAAACCTGTTTCTAATTGAGGTGTGGCTCAGTCTTAGCGCACCTCTTTTATCCAAGTGTTGCAGAATATTTGAAAACATTATGAGAGAAATTGTGCAATGGAAAAACCTGTTTCTTGTTGTGATGTGGCTCAAACCTAGCACACACCTTTAATTTGAGAGTTTTCTGTTCATTGTAAACAAGACTGAAACGTCAAGTCAATCACAGGTCAAGGGGAAGGGTAAGCAACCAGTTGATGGAGTGAACATAAGAAATCCCAGTAGAGACAAAGGAGGGTCGGTGAATTCAAGGTATTTAAGCAACCTGTAGAAGCAGAAAAGGAGGAGGAGGAGGAGGAGAAGAAGGAGACGGAGGAGGAGAAGGAGAAGGAGAAGGAGAAGGAGAAGGAGAAGAGAAGGAGAAGGAGCCTTTTCCTTCTGGGACAACAGTGGAGTAGGAAGATCAGCTGGGTAATTTCTGTCTCTGAGCTAGCAGGCTTTCACCACAGTGTTAGTCTCCTAACTCCTCATTTGGTAAATAAAATGTTTGGGATTTTGTTTCAAAAACAACAGTAAAAGACCATAATTTCTCCAGAATTTATATAATCATGTCTTCATTTTGCGTGAAATGATATACCATGTGATATATAGAGAGACAAATAAAGAAAAAAATGAATCTGATATCCTACCACTACAAGTGAAGTAATTGAATCTTTGGAATAAGAATAGATAGATAGATAGATAGATAGATAGATAGATAGATAGATAGATAGATAGATAGATAGATAGACATAAAAAGATTATAATATATTTTCTTGTCAATTATGTTCAAAACTGTACAATTTTAGTGCAATTCCAAGGAATGTCCCTAGGAATTTATTCTTTGATGCATGCAAACTATATATCTGTTTGTGTGAATGCAAATATGCAATCAGTCTGAAAATAGTAATAACTAATACATTTTCCCATCTACAATATTATTTCACAGTGGTTTTTATAAATAATTCAAGATGTATAATTCTGGCTGAGAATCAGGAACCAACATACATTTAAGTATGCATAGAATCTCAGTATGCAGTGGTGGAAACATTTAATAAACTACCTTTTCAAAGCACATTATTTATCTTATATTAAAATCTAAAAGTTATAAAGCAAACTTTATGGTTATCAAAATAAAGGAAAGCTTTAAATAATATTCAATTTATGAGGTTCTCAAAGATTAGTAAATATGACTAAATTAGCATTGTAAATTGCTGGGGCCAGAACATTAGGTCAGTGGCTTAGAGTACTAGATGCTTCTGCAATGACCTGGGATCAACCTACATGGTACAACCACCTATAACTGCTGTCCCAGGAGATCTGATGCCTTTACTAACCTTCACCGGCAATGACTGCACACATGGTACTTACATGCACACAAAAATCTCAGATACATAAAACAATAAAACATTTAAAATGTTTTTAAAGTATATCTTTGCATGAACAAAAAGAAAATTTGTACTGAGCATCTGACTACATTTCAATTACTATACATCGATAAGGGTATGGCAGACAACCTGACAAATAGTATTCACGGAAGAAATCCAACCAGTTAGTGTACTTAGAAATGTTTCTTCCTCTTGTTTTATATTTATCTGTCCCACCTTATTTGTGAATGATTCAAAGTTGACAGGTAAAAAAATAAGAATATTTAATCATCAAATATAATCAAAAATACTATTTCACTCTAATACAATCTAAAAAAAAAAATAAGGCAACTTTTTATTTTCAATATCACATGTGGATGAAAACACACTGCCCATAAAGCTATTTACCTGTCAGTAAAGCTGAAGTTTCTCATACCCTGAAAATAATCTTCTGTATTCAGCTATTTTTGCAGCTATCTTGAATATGGAGACATGGTCTAACAAACTTATTACAGCATTTACTACAAAGATAAAAAGATGGAACAGTAGAAAGGCTCCTAATATGGTACATGGGTTTATTATTAAATAAAGTCTTGTTGAATTTATGTAATTTACTAAATTTTGTACAACTAAACTTTGTAACAGACACTAAAATTTCACTGAACTAAATAGACAATTTTCATTACCTCCATAAATATGTTATAATGCCTTATAAATAAAGTATTATTCAGGAAGATACTACAACTGAGGTACATATTAATATATTCAAGGAATAGTAGTTTATAAGTGTTATACTGAGTGAAAAATTAAGTTTCATACTATATAATATTAAATTTATCCTTGGCATTCTTGTAAAGTTCCAGAATCTCTTTTGGGGGCAAAATCTGTAGCTGTTCAAACTCAGAAACTATTTGCATGAATATTATACCCACTATTCTACATACTTCCAAACATGTCAGATAACTAATAATACTAGGTATGCAATCATTAAATAAAATAGATAACTATAAGAAAATAGATCTATATGAGGTCAGTGTAAATGGCATTTTTCCAAATGTTTTGAATATGCAGTTGATTTTACCCATGAATATAGATGCTTTGGATATTTGAGTTACTATATTTTAGACACTACAGGCACATTTAAAAGCAAATCTAACAACACAAAAGGCTATATAGTTTATGGATACATTAATATTGAGAGAATACTATGAATTCTGTTCTTGGTAAAGGTCATTCTGTAATAATCAAACAGGAGACTAGTAAGGAATATACAGAATACACCAGTTTTATTTTAAAGATTAATTCCATTTAAATAGTAAATAGACACTAATTATAAAATAACAATTAAATAATTATAGCTATCTAATTGATTTGTTAATTATTTCAATATGTTCATGTGTATGTGTGTGTGATTTAACAAGTATAACAAATTTCTTCATAGGAGAAATTTTTTATCCAGTACCTAAACTCACAGAATTGCATGTTCAAAAGTCTAAGATTTTTCTGATATTTCTTGCAAAACCTATACTCTATCTTGTGCTAAGACAAGCACTTCAACATCTGTCATCCACTTTACTTTGTTCACCCAAATCAAAGGAGAAGAGATTGAAAACATAGTATGTATTTCTCTTCATCTTAATCTTTAGATTGTATTAGATTGATATCATATTTTTGGTTATATTTGGTTATCTTAATGAAGAGAAATACACACTATGAGAAATACCTCACTCTTGCTCTCTTCCTCTCTTGCTCGTCTCTTGTATCCTTGCTCTTCCCTTCCCCCCTCTCTTCCTGTTCCCATGCCTCCCCCCTCTCTACTGAATCATGGTGGCCTCTACTCCTCTTCTTTCTCCCCCATTACCCCTCTCTCGCTCTCTCTCACCCTCACTCTCTCACTCTCTCATTCTCTGACTCTCTCTTTGCCTTTTTCTGCCTCTATTACCCTTTTGCTCCACCTTGCTCCAAATAAACACTATTCTATGCTGAAAAAAAAGGAGTATAATCTCAGCATTGTGCACACCATTGCAATCTACTTGCTAGAGCAAGTCAATTGAGCATGACCATTCAGCAGTAAAAGATAGGGAGAAATGCTATCTTTATTTAGGTTTATGTTTACTTAATAATTTTATAGTACATCTGGTATATTAACAACTTTTACCATGTGTATATGTATATAATATATATGTATATGATGTATATGCATATGATGTGCATATGGGTATGTATGTGTATATGTGTGAGATATATATATATATATATATATATATATATATATATATATATATATATATATATATACACTGTTTTTCTACCTCCTATGTCGTTTTCTATGTATTAAGCTATATTATTTGACATAAGTATAGGAGATATCCTCCTTTGCCAATACTCATTCAGTAAATCTCTTCATTGTTCTTGTTACAGTGTGAGTAGTTGATTACATTCTTGAGTAGAAGTGGTACTGATGGATGATTTTGTCAATCATTTCAGAAGGGCCTCTAAAAATGTTGCCACTAGCTGATTGTTTTAAAAGGTAATCAATGCTGAGAGAAGGCCTCAGGAAGTTGAGTCAAATGGATATGATTGACAGAGCTGAAAACAAAGGTGACTGCAGAATTCCACTCATGAGATAACCATTCCTATCAATGAGGGAACAACATAGTTATAAAGCGACTAGCCAAGGTTCTGATATGATTGTGATCAAAGAAGACAGGATTTATTCAATTTAATATGTATTTTGAAAATAAAACCAATAGCATTTACTGATAGGTTGCATTATAATGTGTACCTAGAAAGTACAAGGAAGAATAAGGATAAAAGTTGAATCTTTTGCTCTTATCTTCAGCAACAGTGTAAAAGACAAACAATTACATGCATACTATCTATTAGATGAAGCAGGTGGGAAGAAAAGGTAATACTTAAGAATTATACTTTCTTCTTGTTCATGAATGCTGACCATTTTAAATTGAAACACAGATTACATGTCATTATCTGAGAACATGAAGTTTGTAATTTAAGAGCAGTATTTTGGTTAATACATTGTTAGTGTTGGTGCGTGGATAGTATTTCAACATATAAACCTGAAGAAAATTAAGACTGAAATAAATATGGCAAATAAAAAAGGAGATAAAGATCTTTTAAGTAGTTTTCAAACTACACCACACACTGTACCTCTAATAATTTAGGATCAGGACTTTAGGAGTTTGACATATGTGGTGTCCTGGATTCTTCAGCTTCTCATGACTGTGGCCAAGTCCATGAGAGAATCTATGTAAATAGAAGAATTTTGGTTTTTTTTTTTTTTTTTTTTTTTTTTTTTTTTTTTTTTTTTTTTTTTTTTTTTTGTGTGTGTGTGTGTGTGTGTGTGTGTGTGTGTGTGTGTGTGTGTGTGTGTGTGTGTTTTGGTTTTTGTCTTTTTGGCCCACAGTTTTAATGTGTATTGACAAGTTGCCATAGTTTTGGTCCCTATGAGGAGAAAGAATAACATGACTTAGAGGGCACAATGAAGAAGATGGAGGCTAAGAGAGAAAAAGAGGAAGGGGCCAGAGCCCCAGGATTCCTATAAAGGGCAAGTCCACCTCCTTCCACCAGACCAGAACTCATGAAGGTTTTACCAATTCACAACAGCACCTGCAGCAGACAGCATAGTCATGGAAGGTCAGTGAGCTGTGGCTGGAGAAGTCAGGGCTCTTATATCAGCATGAGTAGAAGAACCAGCAAATCTGTGTGAAAATCTCCTTTATATGTATAGGAATTATTTAATCCAGTATCTGCTGTCTTCCCATGCAATCATCATATTCCTAGTTCCATTATCATTATTCTATTCATCAGTAGTAAATATAGGCTGTCTGTGTGGTTCAGGTGTGAAGCCTCATCTAACACTGTGGACTTCACACATCTGACTCCTGATTTTCCTATTGCTTTCAGATTCAGCCATTAATATGAAACAACATCAAGACGCTCAGAAAGCATAGGATAACCTTATGTATTTTTAGGAAATGTATAGAGGAAAGTGGGTGTTGGCAAATGAGGTGTTAAATTTCCTAAAAAGTGAGCATTGCTTTGCTCTCTAGGTTTCTAACTTGCCTTTCACTTGCAAATTATCTCTCAGCTTTCAGAGAAGAATGGTTTGTGTCCAGCTGACAAATGATTCCCACCAACATGCTACTTACTCCAGTTGTTGCCTAAAAGCCACATTCATTCTGGGAAGAAACAGAATTGATCCTATATTTGAATTTCACCACAAATAATGTGGCTTGCTCTTATTGGGGGTTTTCTCCTGCTTGCAGTGCTTGCTGTGGACTCTGGAAGTATTAGCCAGCTGATATAATCCTGTATTACTGAAAACAGTGACAATATGTTTATAAGATATTTGATGTGATTATTAATCCAAAAGGCTCAATATATTTAAAAATTACTATCAAGCTACTTCATCCATCCTTGGAAACACATATTTTCTCATGACAAAAAATTTACTGAAAAGAAAGAAGAACATGTAATATTTAATCTAGACTTTTAAATATACATACTCCTCTTATATCTATATTTTTATATGACTAATTATACAGCTACATAATTTTAATTTTATGATTATCTTAACCAAACCCATCATTTATTTTATTTTATATTAGCTTTTGAGACTGAACCTTGGGACTTAAATTGCTGGTATTTATTGTTGTAACATGCTTTATGACACTCACAATAGAAGAATTAATTAACATAGTCATCAACATGAAGATACCATGTGTATTTTTATCTACTATTGTATCTATTGAATACCACACAAGAAAGCAATTAACAAATGATAGCCATTGAGAAGATTAATACAGAAAGTGAGCACAATGCTAGTTTTAAGGAAGTCACAAAATATGCTATTATTTTTCTTTTATATACACACATTGAACAGGCAATATGGATTATATTGATTATGGATGCATAAGTACATGGTGACATTTCAAAATTATAAAGAAATAATTAAAACAAATGGAAGTTTGATGATGATTTTTTGTTCTATATTCTGCTGGTAAAACAAGCCAGACTGGGATACAAACATATATACATACATACATGTGTGTGTGTGTGTGTGTGTGTGTGTGTGTGTGTGTGTGTGTGTGTGTGTGTTAAGGGTTTTATTTTGTGTGATAAAAGTACAGGAGGAGTTCCTTTCATGTGTTGACATTCTCCAGCCTTTTTAAAAAATCCCTACCTGAAGATCTTACTTTCCTGAAAAAGAAGGAAATAAAGAAAGAAAACCAAACAAACAAAAACAAAAAAGTCCAAACCAAAACAAAAAACCAAGGCAACCACATTTTAAAAAACAAAACAAAAGAGAAGAGTGCTAATTTTCCCATTTCCTGCTACTTGACTGTGTTGGTGTCCATATGTCCTGGGTGGTTTTGTTCTAGAAAAGAAATCTCTCCTAATGCCAGTGCTTCCTTACATATGATCTAGAACAAGATTTCTCCTAAGGCCAGTCCTTCCTTACATATGATCTAGAACAAGATTTCTCCTAAGGCCAGACCTTCCTTACATATGATCTAGAACATGATCTCTCATAAGGCCAGTCCTTCCTTACATATGATCTAGAACAATTACCTTAAGATCATTGCTTTAGTGTTGGTTAAGTTAACATTTTCAGCTTTTCTGCACTGGATTGTCCTCTTGTCCTCTTTATCATGGAAATAAATTTAAATTATATCATATCTGTTTCCAAGGATTTTACATGTTGTTGAAACAATCTTGCAAAGAAAATATAAAAATAACTCAGAAAGAAAGAAGAAAGAAAGAAAGATGTTTTTTTATTAGATATTTTCTTTATTTACATTTCGAATGTTATCCCCTTTCCTAGTATCCCCTCTGAAAATTCCCTATCCTCTCCCCCCTCCTACTGATCACCAACCCACCCACTCCTGCTTCCTGGCCCAGGCATTCCCCTATACTGGGGCATAGAACCTTCACAGGACCAAGGGCCTCTCCTCTCATTGATGACTTACTAAGCCATCCTCTGCTACATATGCAGATAGAAACACAAGTCCCTCCTTGTGTTTTCTTTGATTGGTTATTTAGTCCCAGGGAGCTCTGGGGTTACTGGTTAGTTCATATTGTTGTTCCTCCTAGAGGGCTGCAAACTCCTTCAGCTCTTTGGGTCTTTTCTAGCTCCTTCATTGGGGACCCTGTGTTCTGTCCAATGGATGACTGTGAGCATCCGCTTCTGTATTAGTCAGGCACTAGCAGAGCCTCTCACTAGACAGTTATATCATGCTCCTGTCAGCAAGCTCTTGTTGACATCTGCAATAGTGTCTGGGTTTGTGGTTGTTTATGGGATGGATCCAAGGTGGAGCAGTCTCTGGATGGTCATTCCTTCCATCTCTGCTCTGAACTTTGTCTCTGTCACTCCTGCCATGGGTATTTTGTTTCCCCTTC
This sequence comes from Mus minutoides, assembly GCA_902729485.2. Taxonomy (NCBI): domain Eukaryota; kingdom Metazoa; phylum Chordata; class Mammalia; order Rodentia; family Muridae; genus Mus; species Mus minutoides. The sequence goes on from LR753783.1 coordinate 116,658, forward strand.
TAAGGAGGATCGAAGTATCCACACTTTGGTCTTCCTTCTTCTTGAGTTTCATGTGTTTTACAAATTTTATCTTGGGTATTCTGAAATTCTGGGCTAATATCCACTAATCAGTGAGTGCTTATCATGTGTTCTTCACAGAGTTAGAAGGGGCAATTTGCAAATTCATCTGGAATAACAAAAATCCTGGGATAACAAAAACTATACTCAACAATAAAAGAACCTCTGGTAGAATCACCATCTCCAACCTCAAACTGTACTACAGAGCAATTGTGATAAAAACTGCATGGTACTGGTACAGTGAGAGATAGGTCACTGGAATCAAGACAGATCAATGGAATAGAATTGAAGACTCAGAAATGAACCCATACATCTATGATCACTTTATCTTTGACAAAGGAGCTAAAACCATCCAGTGGAAAGAAGACAGCATTTTCAACAAATGGTTCTGGCTCAACTGGAGGTTAGCATGTAGAAGAATGTGAATTGATCCATTCTTATCTCCTTGTACAAAGCTCAAGTCTAAGTGGATCAAGGAACTCCACATAAAACCAGGGAAATATGTTTTCTAACATCTGCTTTTGTGGTGGTTATGATGAGAATAAGCCTCACAGGCCCAGTGTGCTCGAATTCTTACTGAGACTGAGAAGGGTTAAAGGGGTGGCTTTGTTGGAGGATCAGCCAGTGCCTGCTGCCTATTGCTCATGACATAAAGCTCTCAGCTACGACTCCATGCCTGTTTGCTCCTCACCATGATGATCATAGACAACCTCTATAAAACTGTATGTAAGGTCAATGAAATGCTTCCTTTTAATAAGAGTTGTCTTGCCCATGCTGTCTCTTCACAGCAATAGAACAGTGACTAAGACATCTATTTTTTCCCCATCATTTTCAGATGTTATTCTCTTCATCTCTAATCATCAAGTTGTCATTTGTATGTTATGCTGAAAACCTACCTTTCCACATGATTAGTAACCATATTGGGCCAATCCTAAGCACCACTATTAGCTTCCCCTCCCTTAATTTCTGTACAGTCTTTGTCATACTTGGTTGCATTTTAAAGAACCCCTTTTTGCTTATTTTCTCCATTCTAATGGAGTCCTATAATTTTTGTACATTGGATCTTTTATCTTTTGAAAGGTACTCTAAATTCTAGAGGCCCCAGTAGTACAAAAGCCAGATATCTTTAAACATATATATGTTCTTCTTATGTAAAACTGATTCTCTTATATAAGTTAACAACAAAGCACGAAGCAGCACAAGCCAGCGCCGGAGGAATCCAGGCGTCCTTCAGTGTTGATATTACCAGTTTTTACTGTCACAATCAGACACAGGACTGTTTTGGTTCTGGCTGAATCATTTTGATGATTCATATGTATACATTAAGGATATGTCTGCATTAGTACCCAGATGGTAATGTTGCTAATGTGCCGACCTAGCCTGAAGAGAGTCCCTATGCCCAATCTATTGTTCTTGTGGCAACATCCCTTTCAGAGAAAAGTCATTCTTACAAACTTCAGCTGGCCGGAAAAAGTGTCACTTGAATATCAAACTGTTTGTGATGCAGTCTTGAATACCAATCACATTTCCTCCTTCTTAGACGGTTGCTGCCCACATAAATCCTGATGGTGGTAGAGGAAACTTGAGGAAGAGATGTACCACTGGTCAGAGAAGAAAGGGCTTGCCAGATCATCATAATTCATGCATTTGGAAAATGACCCCTGGCTGTCAAGTGAGGGACTGGGGAGAGAGTATTTGCAAACTCTTACGTTAAGATTCTGTGATTAAAAATCCTACTGGAAAAATCCATGATTCCTGCTTACGTTAAATTCACAGAAGAGAATCAGAGAGTTTTACTGAGTATACCTATCAAAACAAAAGAAAACAAACAAACGACATGGAACTGGGTGTGTAGGAGGTGAAGAGTATCTGTTAAGAGTTTATGGAGGCAGGGGAATGTGACTGAGGTATGCTGTGTGAAATTTTTTTAATAAAGAAAACGGGAGAAAAAGACCAAAATTACTCATTCTAGATTATTTGATACCAAAATTCATACTTTGTAAGAAGCATAATATTCAGTATTCATATAATATTTCAAAAATAGAGATATCTGTCCATGTTATAAAATGCAGACAGTTCTAATCAGTCACAAATTCATGAATGCATGTGTATATGAGCTCCGGATAAGAAAGGGATTACACAGTTGCAGAAACACAAAGAGGTAATTTGTTGGTTGATTAATTTAAAATGTGGTGTTTTGTCTGAGTTTTAATTATAAACCATGATAAAACTAAGTAGCCTGAAATAAATTTGGAGTCAAATTTGTAATTCTTTGACTTTAGAATTAGAAATAAGGTTTTTTAAAATTCTTACCTATAACTTACTTCACACTAAAACATCAATTGTATATGCAAATTCCACTCATTTTCATACTGCTTTGGAATTACCATATAGGCAAACAAATAGTCTGACAATTAATAATTCATTTGCATGTGCAAACCTACAATTTACTATAGAGATGCCAATCGGTATATGGAAATAAAATTCCATGAAAATGTATTTACCAGGTCTCCCTTTTTTTCTCTTTTTAAAGACACCAATTCATAATTAGTATTTTATTCATTACTAAAAATTTTACCAATATTTTAGGAGTAAATAAATTAGTTAAACTTAAAATTACAAATATATAACCAGGTGTGGTGGTGCACGCCTTTAATCCCAGTACTCTGGAGGCAGAGCCAGGCAAATATCTGAGTTTGAGGCCAGCCTGGTCTACAATGTGAGTTCCAGGACAGCCAGGCCTATACAGAGAAACCCTGTCTCAAAAAAAAAAAATTACAAATATATTTTTAAATAAATCCTCTTTGCTTGGTTGCTTCTCAGAAACATAAAATTTTGTCGTCTTTGTCACCAACTTCAAGCATACACTATGCACATTCATGAAATGCCTGTATATCTTTGATTAGAAATATAAACTTGTGATACAGCAGACTCTGAATTTATCATCTTAGCACTTTTCAACCTAAAATAGCATAAAAGCCTTTTTCTTCCAAAGACCAATATTTAAAGGGTGTTGATTTATGTAAATCAATAATTTATCAACTTGCTGTCTGTTCTAGCTGCCAGCCAGATGCTTCTCGCTTTGCTAGGCCAGACTATGTCAGCTGCAGCATATAATGGCTTCTGCTTCATGTAGAAATAAGAGCATAAATATTTTAAAAATCCTGCTACAGGAAGTAAGGAGGGTAGGGGTGAGGGTGAGAGATTTTGCTGGTTTATTGTGAGAGTAGAACAATTCTACATATTTTATGGGATGGTTTTATCAGGAGTGAAGGCAGGGACGTCTCATAGCCTGATTTTTATGTTCTAACAAGACTGACAGACCAAAGTCTTTTCATAGCAATTTGTTGAAGACATCTGGTGAAGCTTTCTAAGGGATGAACACACTGCAGAGTGTTCCTCTGGTATCAGTTGGCATGGCAACCAGTAAAAGACTATTCAACATCAGTGGGTTTCAAAAAGGTTGAGGCATAGTTGAAAATCCATTTGGGCTCCTACCTGCAAAATTCTTTTGAAAATGCACTAAATCTTTCCTTAGGGCTCTAGAGACTGAAGTAATATGGACAACTGTAGTACCTCCAATCTTAAATAATTTTCAAAACATGGGATTAATGATTACAGTCACCAGAGCAATTACTAAAGATAAGGACTTATAGCCACTCTGAAGGAGAGAATATTAGTTGAAATATGGTTGTTGCTTCTTTTGTGTCTCCTATCATAAAAAAGAATGTTATGTTGAAAATTTTGAAAGTTTTAAGAGTGAGATGAATAAAAGAAAAATTTGAAATGTCATCTTAAAATCATATATGTGTGTGTGTGTATATATACATATATACACACACACACACATTTATATATATGTGACTTTATAATTATGTCAAGGTAAAACAGTTAAAGCAAAATCTTTTCTTATCCATTTGTTTATCACTCTTTGAATGTGATCAATGCACTAGTAATGTTTTTTATAAAACAACATTGTAAGTTGCATCCAAGAAAATATATGTCAATCAATGCAAAAAAGTCTCCATAATGTTTCATCCAAATATACACTGACTTTAGCTTTGAAGAGTCAGAGCTACAATTTTATAATGAAGTAAAGAAAATTCTAAAAGCGTATGGTAACACATATATAACATGAAGAAAATAAATAAAAAATATATTGCATTGTTGTCCTAGAACCACAATTTTATTTTTTAAGTAAAAGTATATTTTCATAAAATTCAACTAATAAAGTTTTAATTGCTATTGGATTTTTAATGACCATATAGTTGTATATCTAGCCTAAAAATAGTCCCCACTCTCATTGTCACCACTATCACCATCACAATATGCAGAAGAAATCTATTTCACAGCCTCATACTAAGGCTGACTGCCCACACATATTATAATTTTTATCTAAAAACTGGCAATGCCATTTCACAGCCGAACTACTGGTAATAGAAGCTAATGATATAATACTCAGTGATATGCCACTGAAAGTAACTTATTCACACACACACACACACACACACACACACACACACACACACACACACTCTATGTCTATGTCTATGTCTATGTCTATCTATATCTATATCTATATCATCTATATATTATATCATATATTATCATGTGTCATATATCATATATATATTTTTTTTAAGGTGACATGTCAACACTTTCTTTTATTCATTCGAGTCTTAAAAGTTTCAGACATTTGAACACAATTATATTTTCTCTTATAAAATAGACATATCCAAAGAAAAATATATTTGTAGCATGTACAAATGATTCTGGTTAAACAGGGATCAACATATTACCTCAAAGAGAATCAAAGTATTTGCAAATGTAGATTCATTCTGCTATAGGGAGCAAGAAGCTAAGAGGTTTGTATGATTTCCTTAGTCTGAACCTTACCTGGGAGGCAAGGAGATGCCCTTTATTATCTAAGATTTTTTCTTAGAAAATGTGGAGGGCTGTGTTTCATGGTGTTCTAGGTGTGGCAAACCAGGTAATTTTTCATGTGACAAAGTTTTTACAATAAGTAGAGTTTTTAAAGTATAAATTTATAATGTAGCTTGTGGAGTAAGGAAAGTTTGCAACTGAAATTGTAGAATAAAATTCCACATAATCAAAGCCATTAATTTTGAAAAACTCTGAACTGTAGATTCCTCTTCTGAACCTAGAAGTTTACATCATACTTTCACTTTTCTTCTCATTATTTATTAATTTTTTCACATTTGTCTGGCTGTTTTGTTGAACTAATGAACAAATTAGAATAGGAAAGAGATGTTTGTTGTCTAGATCATAGGGATGATTTTCCTTGCCTCCTCCCACTGCCGTTGTCTTCAAAGCACAGTGCAGGACATAGCACACTGCTTGACAATGGCAATAAGGAATAAGTGCAGGCACTAGGTGAGGACTGACACACTGCATCAGTACCTCCTTTATGGTTTTATTTTTTTTTCAACGAATCCCAAGGAGAGCTGTTGAAGGATATATGAAACAGAGTAGACAAAAGTTAAGCCATCCTTACAGGGAGTGATTGGGAAATTGCAAAAGAATAGTTCTACATAAGACCAAAGATTTTCAGGTCTCAGAAAAGCTGAAAAGTTTAAGACAATTTTTTTAAGCTACTCAAAAATGATAAATATGTCTACCAGTCAATGCTCTCAGGTTCCCAAATGACTCTACAAAATCAAGTATTAATGTCTCCCAGAACTCTGAACAAGTTTTCTGGATTGCACAGCTCACATGTCATTGCTGAAGAGATGACCACATAACTAGGCTTATTGTGGGCATGCTCTGTGGGGTTTCCTTTTGCCTATGCAAACATAAAAGAGGTAGTGCCAGTAGTAAATGATGTACAAGGCTCAAATCCCCCTTCCCTTTCTTGTTTTTTTTTTCAACTTTTATTATATATTTTATTCATTTACATTTCAAGTGTTATCCAGAAACTTCCTTATACCCTCCCCCCTCCCAGCCCTGCACCCCTACCCATCCGCTCCCACTTCTTGGCCCTGGCGTTCCCCTGTATTGGGGCATATAAAGTCTGCATGACCAAGGGGCCTCTCTTCCCACTGATGGCCAGCTAGGCTATCCTCTTCTATATATGCAGCTAGAGTCATGAGCTCAGGGAGTACTAGTTAGTTCATGGTTATTCTTCCACTTAGAAGGTTGAAGACCCCTTCAGCTCCTTGGGTACTTTCTCTAGCTCCTTCTTCCTTGAGAACCCTGTGTTCCATCTAATAGCTGACTGTGAGCTTCCACCTCCATGTTTACCAGGCATTGGTATATTTTCCCCCGAGACACCTATATCTGGGCCCTTTCAGCACCATCTTGCTGGCATATGCTATAGTGTCTATGTTTGGTGGATGATTGTGGGATGGATCCCTGGCAGCCACAGTCGTTGGGTGCATCCTTTGGATTCAGCTTCACACATGATCTCTTTAACTCTTTCAATGTGTGCTTTGTTCTTAATTCTAGGAACCCCCTTCCCTTTCTTAATTTATATTGTCAGTCTTCAGTGAAGATCTCTCTTCCCCAAACTCAGCAGATGGATTCTTCTCTTGAAGGTCATTGGATTAAAGAACAAAGAATGGGCAGAAATAGACAATTAGCATGACATATGAACTTAATGTAAGTGGACAAAAATAAATTTTTAATCAGAACATATGTTGAATCCATGTCCTCGGGGAACTGACAGTTGTGCTTTGTGTTTTTGCTGAACTTGCAGCAGACTGTGATGTGACAGACCAATCCATGGCTAAAGTGGATGTTCCATGTGCCAAGGTGCTTCACTTCAGCATTCATGACACAAAGCATCTTCTTATAAGATGACAGTGACATCTGAGTGGAAGACAGTTCCATATTACAATCTGGTCTTTACTAGCTTCCGTGCTGAGACACCAGGTGTGTTATTCTGCTGTGGCTCCAGACACCACATGCACGGTACTCTCTGTGCTCCACACCACATTTGGAGATTGACCTCATACTAAGGCTGACTGCCCACGCATATAATAATTGCTATCCAAAAAAAAAAAAATGGCAAAGACATTTACTTCAGCATTTACTAATTTACCACCCAGAAAGTTTTGCAAATGCAGGCAAGTCAGTGTATGACTTGAATTTAAAATGCCAGTAATATAAAAGGAGTGATATTGTGTTATCATTTCAACATGATTCATGCATCATCCTTAGAAAACACAAGGATTACAAGGATTGGCTAAAACCTTGACAGTGTTCTTTAGGTACCAGAGTGAATAATGATGCAATATCTGGTTTAAGAGCAGCTATCAGCAAGGCTGGAAACGTTTTCCCCCTGGGAAAGTAGCAAAGAAAACACAAACACAGGGGCCAACGCATCTCAAGCTGGAAAGGTGTCCCAAGAGCAAGACACTCTGCACTCACTAAAAAAGAATGAGATGAGATTTTATGGTGAGTTTGGAAACATGTGAAGGCTTATCTAAAGTGAAACAATGAGATTCTCTTGCATAAATGTTCATGTTGGATGAAAAATATATAGATTAATGAAGTTTTAACATGGTTGATTGTAACAAAAACATGGCTGAATGCTTCGAAGAAACCAGTGTTGGTGGTGAACAAGTAACACTAGTTCTGCTCTGTAGGGGCCATAAAATTCTGGACATGTTGGGTGACAGCTCTGAGGTTTAGTTTCCTGTTGGTAAAAATCTCTTAGAGCTCCTGCCCATCTGACTTTCCACATAGTTGAGGACACTGTTCATCTGCATGTAGATTTTTGCAGAAAATCAGAATCATATTCAAACTAATTTTCAATTACTCATTTCTCAAGCAAATAAAGAGATATAATTCTACTCAAAATTGCTCAGTACTTCCCAATATAAGCTTTATTTATTCTAATGAAACACGTGGTTTTAATTAATACTCACTTTTATATCTCTTGACACTTTTGAAACTGTATATCAGAAAATTTAAAAAGTAAACTATGCCCCACTTCTTTCTTCAGTTCAAATTTTCATTATTAATTTTATTTATTAGTTTTAGGATTTACTTGGATTTACCTTGAAATCACACACACACACACACACACACACACACACACACACACACACACGAACGAACGAATGAATGAATGAATGAATGAATGAATGAAGACATCTATACCAGTATGAATTTGCATCCTCACCTTCCAAGGACACAACGTTCTAACTAAAACTGTATCAGCTAGCCCCTTTTTGTTGTTTGCTCTATGGTATTTTTGCTGAGAAGGGTCTCACTGTATCTTCAGAGTGGCATGCAACTCACTAAATAGTGCACACAGCTCTCTAGCTCATCATTGCCACCCCCATCACCCCTTGCTGAGGGTACTAGGATTACTTGCACTTATTAGTAATTATAGGTATTGGCAGATGCCATCATACCTGGCAGCTTCATATGTTTATAGCTTAATTGGTGTACGCATCAGACCTTGAGACCCAAAATGTCACCACCTACTGAACATCTTAAATTCCAATTAATTATACCCAGATTGAGTTTCAAAGCAGTTTTTTCTTGTTTGCCTTGTTGTTCATCGAACCACTTAACTCTACTCCTTTCTAGAGTTGAGCTGTTTGAAAAGCAAAATATTTCAGAAAAAAAAAAATTCACAGGTCTCCATCCACATTTATTAGGTTCAAAATATATTAGATTTGTGCCAAATACTAGGATATAAATATCAATAAAATGGTGTAGGCTTCCTCTCTCAGAGGCGCTAAGCAAGGTGTGCAGAGCTGGGCGGTGGGAGTGCTGGGGGGGGGGGAGGGCTGCTGCTTCCCTGCAGTGTGGCACTGTGTCTGAGTGTCAAGGAAGCATGAAATAGGGAATGACCTGTTCTGTCTGAAAGGTCGGGGAAAGGTTTCACAAGGGAAGTGATATTTGAGCTACAATTTAAAGGATGGATGGGTCTCAGATAGAAAAGGGTAGGGAGAAGAAATTCTACAGAAAAAGAAAACAATTGAAATGACACTGGAAGCAAGATGAAATAATTTGAAGAAAATTCTATAGTGTAAAATTAGGTAAGTGACCTTCCTGTCAGTACATTGGGTTCCATGAGTAGATTTTGATTCATTCTTAGGAACTAAGGGACAAATAAAAAACTGCTTACCCATTCAACAGTGGTGTTTTGCTTCAGAAGAAAAAGTGAACCAGGAATTTTTCTCTGCCTTTCATACTCAAGAGTCATCACTTGAGGAACCCAGAGAGACGAGGGAGAACAGGACTAAAATACCCTCCCTCATCAGGAAACGCTCTTGAAGTCTTTTCTTCTCTTGCTTGATAAAGTTTTATTGACTTTCATTGTCTAGTAGGAAGAAGTGTGATCTCTAATAATGTCAGTGGCAACACTTTTAAGGACATCCCAATAGTGAGGAAAAGGACAGTAGGACAGAAGTAGCCTCCTGCTGAGGACCATGAGGTGTTGTGTGTTACTGAGAAGGATGGGATCCTGGGTAAAATGTGGATTCCTGGAAAAGTGAATCCAACAGCTATGTTGGTATCAGTAAGAAGTCATTGGGTATGCACTCACTGATAAATGGATATTAGCCCAGAAACTTAGAATATCCAAGATACAATTTGCAAAACACAAGAACAACAAGAAGGAAGACCAGCTCGTGGATACTTCATTCCTCCTGTGAAGAGGAAACAAAATACCCATGAAAGGAGTTACAGAGACAAAGTTTAGAGCTAAGATGAAAGGATGGACCATACAGAGACTACCCCACCACGGGGGATCCATCCCATAATCAGTCATTAAACTCAGACACTATGGCATAGGACAGCTAGTGCCTAGTTAAGGGACCCTGATATAGCTGTCTCGTACAGAAGTAGATGCTTATAATCATCTATAAGAGGGAACACAGGGCCCACAATGGAGAAGCTAGAGATAGAACCCCAGGAGCTGAAGGGGTCTGCAACCCTAGAAGAGGATCAACAATATGAACTAAGCAGAACCCCCAGAACTCGTGTCTCTAGCTCCATATGTAGCAGAAGATGGCCTAGTCGGTCATCATTGGGAAGAGAGGCCCCTTGGTACTGCAATCTTTATATGCCCCAATACAGGGGAACTCCAGGGCCAAGAAGTGGGAGTGGGTGGACAGGGGAGCAGGGAGGGGGGAGGGGGGAGGGAGGAGGGGACTTTCGGAATAGCATTTGAAATGNCACACACACACACACACACACACACACACACACAGGGCTGAGGCTTGGTTTTAGATGACAGATTAGAGGGATTCGTCCCTGGACATAGTTCTAACTTCTTCCTTTAGCGTTGCTGAGCTGCCTGGGGTTCTTTTCTAGGGTTGATGTCACTTGGGATTTCCCTTTTCCACCTTAGTGTGATCACTACTGCTGTCACTCATGCAGCTCTCAGTTTGGTGGCAGTTCATGAGTTTGTTTTCCTTGTCATTCCTAGAAGAAGCATCCCACATCAGATGTCCTGTACCTCCAACCCATCTGTCCTTCCAATCTCTCTTCTATGATGTTTCCTGAGCTTAGGTGTTGGAGTCACGCTGTAGACGGGCACTGCACGATCATTTGTTCTCCGTATTTTGAACAGTTGTAGTTTGCTTTAGTGTTCTCCATATGCTGCATATAGACATTTCTTTGATGAGTGAGAGTTACACTTAACTGTGGGAAGAAGAAAAATTATTTATAATGTACTTGTATGTGGAAATTATGCTGGTTTATGACAGTTCTCCTCCATATCCACAATTTCTCTAGGCCTCTTTTGTTGGCTAGGTCTCCAGTAGCAGGCATTATTTCTCTTGTTGAGTGTGATGTAACTTCATTGAGAGAGCTGTTGCTAACCATTAGAACATGCATACACTTATTACACCCTTAGGGTTATCATGCTGTTATGGTCATTCTTGTAGTGCGTAAGAATCAGAGCTGGGTAGGACTGTTGCTTGTGTCTGTCCCATGGAAACTTACCTGAAACTTTCCGGTACTACAAAATCTAGTGCTCAGAGAGGAGGCTTTCAGGGCAAATCCAGCCCAAGTCCGCTGGACCTTGTGTCTAAAGTCAGCAGTGTCTTTAGCAATCAGGATATCAAGAAGTAATTTTCAATGTTTTCCAAAAAATTGACTGATATGAACAAAATATATCAGCAAATAATAATAGGCAAGACAATGGTGATGCTGTGTTTAAAGAATAAATTTAACCTGTTCTTATTTATAATTTTTTTTCTAAATTTTGTCCATTTTTTTCTAGTTCTGGCTGATAAATCTCATACTTCACTTTCCAAGGACTTCTGTAGTATTTTCTGAAGAGTAACATGTTTATCTAAATCATTTATAATTAAAATTGTCCATGTAAGATCTTCTATCTTATTGAAATTATTATTTAATATCCTTCAATTTTTGTCATTTATTAGTAAAAAATAAGTAAGAAGAAAATTAAGTAAGTAGTATAAAAATATTGCTAAGCTACTTATATGGCTATAGTAGATGAAAAATTTTATAATAGAAATCATCACAGATGTATTTTTTAAGAAATCATTCATTTATTTGATACATTTTGGTTTTGTCTAGTTTTGAGAAATTTTTCTCTATTCTAACAAAATAGGTTGCTAAGATGGTGAGGGAAAAACTATTCATGGGAATACATACTTTTACTTTTAAATGAAATAAGAACTATAAACATCACATAATTATGTGCATGTGTGTGTAGTGTGTATGTAGTGCTATGTGTCAATGGACTCAATGAAATTAATAAGGCTTGGTAAAACCATGGGTAAAAAGGGAAGAGCTGTTTTGCCACTAGGTGAATAGAGAAAGTTTCTTCAGAGGACACAGACCTCCTGGTTATTTCATATTGTGATTTTGCATTGATTTTGAATGAGAGCCCAATGTTTTCATTCATTGAAATAGTAGAAAATTTCTGGAGAAAGTCAAATTAACTTATGATGAGAGTTGAGTATCAAGACATATCATTCCTTCTATTGTACTAAATTTTGAATAGGCCATTTCTGTTCCTCATATATCTGTAATTTTCCGTGACTTGGATATGAAAGAAATTATTCTACATTTGATTCTTGACATCTGTGGGGATTTAATTGCATTATAAAAAAGAGAATATTTGTTTTAGTGGTTTAAATTGTCTGGTAGGCTAGTTTTACACACACAGACACACACACAAACACACGCACAGACACACACACACACAGACATACACACATATAAACCTGCACATATAAATATACACATGTCTTGCATTTACTAGGACTACAAAAATAAAAATTCCTTAGTGCCAATCCCCTGTAAGTATCTAAGATACTGCTAGTGCCTAAGGATCAGTTTGAAGAAAATGTCACAGGTTTAAAATTGAAAACACATTTCTTTTAAGCGTGATAAGATTTATAAAAGTCGAAGTGTAAAGGGGTGACTCAATTGTTTGATTTTCATTTTAATAACAATAAAGGAAGTGACAGGAGACCTATAGATTGAAGATGTGAAACAAAAAAGTTCTGCCAGTTCCTGCCACACGTGTACAGATGACTCAACTTTGATGGAAAAACACAGGCACATTCTCATAAAATCAAACAGGGTTTCCCACTTCTGCTGCTGACAGGAAATGTCATTGTGAGGAAATAAGGCAACATCAGCACCTCAGAGATAGATGAGAAGATGGGAGGCTTGTGTAAACAAACCTGACCTGTGCCCTGGATGGATAAGTGTGACTTCCTGGAGCCTGTTTGTATCTTTTTAGGCAAGAAGGGCATTTAAAGAGCTTTGGACTCATATTATTTTCCTAAAGACAATGAAGCACGCTGAAGAGAAGATGTAGCAATGTTGGAAATAAATTAAAGTTGTAGGAAAAACAGTCAAATGATATATGGTTTAAGTTCTACTGGTCGTTAGACACTGGTGTCCATGGGAAATTACTGAATAGCCTGCTCTGAGACATTTTGAATTTCATATGCTACTGAACTTTATTTGAAAAATTATTTGTATGCTTATTCATGTATGTATATTTCACATGGAAATACAAGCCATTTACACACACACACACACACACACACACACACACACACACACACACACACACTTAGAGGACTATAGCCAGAAATAATTGTGGCTTTGGTGTGAAAAATATACAGTGTAATTTTCTTCTCTCTGTGTGTGTATAAATGAGTCATTTAAATGAACATATTATGAATTATTTTTTAAAAATATCATATGTAGCTTTGAAGTTTTCAGGTTTGTGTACACATCCAATCTCTATTAGAGCACAAATCAGCAATGAGTTTATAGTTCATCTTTTTTCCTAGAGATTTTTACTTCACCAAAGGATTGTAAAATCCACTAGCTGATCTGAATTTCTCACAATAAATATCTATACATTCAGCTATGACAGGAATCACTCTCCTCCAATGAGTGATAAATGCCATTAAGTCATATATCCCACTGGAGTACTTGGCTAAATCATATTTGGAGGACAGCTAATTGTCTAAAATTTATCCAAATCCAATAAAAATTTTATTTGCTACTGATTGGCATTGTAGATTTTGGAAAGTTAAAATATTGAAGCTTCTTTGTCACAACACAATTTCCCAGGCGCTGTGTGTGAATAACAGAAGCATTTCTACCTAATGTAAATGTTTCAGCTATTTTGGTATTTAACATTAGGCCATCATGACTAAAACAGTAAAATCTTCCATTTTTAACACTGTGACATTTTTCATTGTTAGTACAATTTGTTTGTCATGATTAATTTATCCTTTACTGTATGGCAGTTTTTGGACAACCTATCTATAATATCAGAGCTACCAATGAGCAAGACCTTTAACACCTGTTAGTTCCCTTGTGCATTTCCTCTCATTGCCAGCTCATAACAACTGAATTCATTTACACACTTACAACAAACATAAGCTCTATTCAAAAAACGTTTATATATGTTTAAAAATAAGAAAGATTCAAAGTCCTTTTTCATCAGAGAAGTGCAAATCAAAACGACCCTGAGATTTTACCTCACAACAGTCAGAATAGCTAAGATCAAAAATTCCAGTAATGGCACATGCTGGTGGGGGTGTGGAGAAAGAGGAACACCCATCTATTGTAGGAAGATTGCATACTGGTATAACCACTTTGGAAATCAATCTGGCAGTTTCTCAGAAAATTGGAAATAGTTTTACCTGAAGACCCAGTTATTCTACTCTTGAGCATATAACCTAAAGATGCCCTATCATGTCACAAGGACACATGCTCCTCCATGTTCACAGAAGCTTTATTTGTAATATGTAGAGCTGGAAACAACTCAGATGTCCATCAATTGAAGAATGGATACAGAAAATGTGGTTAATTTACACAATGGAATACTATTCATTAATATGAAGACATCATGAAATTTGTAGGCAAAATAGATAGAATGAGAAAGTATTATCCTGAGTGAGGTAACTGACCCAAAATGACATGCATGGTATACTCACTGATTAATGGATATTAGCCAAAAAGTACAGAATATGTAGGATACAACCCACAGAGCTTAAGAAGTGTAACAAGTAGAAAGGCCCAAGTGAGAATGTTTCAATTACACTTAAAAGGGGGAAGGAAATAATCACAAGAGGCAGAGGGGGGTGGATGTGGGTGGGAGAGGGAAGGAGGAGAGGAAAGGGGAACATGATCAGGTATGGTGCGGGGGACAGGAGAGAAGCCTGGAATACCAAGAGAATGAATGGAGATAGGCAGCATGGGGTGATGTGGGAGGTAGTGTCCCTCTAGAGAGTACCAGAGACCTGGGAGGTGAGACACTCTCAGGACTCAATGGGGGTGACCTTATCCAAAATGCCTAACAGAGCAGAGAGAGAACTTAAAGAATCCACCTCCAGTATATAGACAGGGCATCAAGCAGAGTTACTAACCCATAGTCAAAATTTCTGACCCAGAACTGTTCCTTTCTAAGGGAACTGAACTGACAAAAATGGAGAAGAGGCTGAAGGAAAGGCAGTCCAATGACTGGCCCAACTTGGGATCCATCTCATAAGAGGTTACGAAGACCTGATGCTACTACTGTTTCTATGATGTACTTACAGACAGGAGCCTGGCATGGCTGTCCCCTGAGAGGCCTTACCAGCAGCTGACTGAGACAGATACAGATAATTATACCCAACCATTGAACTGAATTTGGAGACCCATATAGTTTAATTATACCAATAAAGTAGTTGAAGGGAAGAGTGACTCCATAGGAAGACCAGCAGTCTTTTTTTTTTTTTATTATTATTAGAGAAATTCTTCATTTACATTTCAAGTGTTATCCCAAAAGTCCCGATACCCACCCCCTGCCCTGCTCCCCTACCCTCCCCCTCCCACTATTTGGCCCTGGCATTCCCCTGTACTGGGGCATATAAACATTGCTAGACCAGGGGCCTTTCCTCCCGAATAATGGCCAACTAGGCCATCTTCTAATACATATGCAGCTAGAGACATGAGCTCTGGGGGTTCTGATTAGTTTATATTGTTGTTCCATCTATAGGGTCGCAGACCCCTACAGCTCTTGGGTACTCTCTAACTCCTACATTGGGGACCCTGTGTTCTGCCCTATAGATGGTTGTGAGCATCCACTTCTGTATTTGTCAGGGACTGTCAGAGCCTGCCAGGAGACAGCTATATCAGGGTCCCTTCAGCAATATTCTGATGGTGTTGTGCAATAGTGTCTGCATTTGGTGGCTGATTATGTGATGGACCGCCTGGGTGGGGCATTCTCTGGATGAAGACCAGCAGTCTTAACCTACCAAGAAGGTAGGAATCTCTCAGAGGCTGATCCTCCAACCAGGAACATACATATGCCAGTTCAAGGCCCCTGCTACAATATAGCAGAGGACTGCCTCGTCAGGCATTAGTGGGAGAAGTTGCATCTAATCCTTGAGAGACTTGAGGCCCCACGGAAGGGGAAATCCTGGTAGGGGAAGAGAGTACCCTCTCTGAGGCAGGGGGGAGGAGAAATGGGATGAGGAACTGTAGGGGGACAGAAAAGGGGGAATGACAGGAATATAAATAAATAAAATAATAAAAATTGAAAAAAAAAACAAACAGAAAAAACCCTTACAAACCATATAAAAAAAGATTAACAAGAATGAATGCCAAAGTGTGTCACAGCTTGCACATCTCTGACCAGCAGAGATGGTGGGAAGAAATGACACGGGACACCAAGGCAGCTTCAGAGCAGCTTGCCTTTGTAGCTTCTGCTTTATTCTGCCTCTCTCTCTCTCTCTCTCTCTCTCTCTCTCTCTCTCTCTCTCTCTCTCAGCTGCAGCCATTCACTCACTCACTCTGGTCTCTCCTACACTGGTTTCTGGTCTCTGCTATGCTGGTCTCTCAAATGCTGGTCCAGTCTCTCCTCATCTGGTCTCTCTCCTCTGGGGCTGCCCTCAATTTATACTTCCATTCACTCAGGCCACCTCACACTACCCAATCATAAATGCACATGTTCAAGGCAGCATGCAGGATTGGCTGATAGAATGGTATCTCAAGATGTTGTGCTAATCTCTCCAAGGAGTTACACACGCTGCTTTTGCTGTGCATGATTGAGACTGAGGTAAACAAGTGAGGTCACAGGGCTTAACATAGAGCCAGGGCACCATCTTTGGCCCATGCAGCCGTGCCCACTCCCCACAAAAGTGTAGATGCTTCAAACCCTTAGATGGGAAAAAATAATCAAGGGAGGCAGAGAGAAAGAGAGACTGCTTGAGAGGGGTGGGAGAGTGTTTTTGTTAGGGTTTTACCCCTGTGAACAGACACCATAACCAAGGCAAGTCTTATAAAGGACAACATTTAATTGGAGCTGGTAACAGGTTCATAGGTTCAGTCCAGAATCGTCAAGGTGAGAACATGGCAGCATACAGGCTGTCATGATACAAGAGTTGAGAGTTCTATATCTTCATCTGAACACTACAAGCAGAATACTGATCTCCAGGCAGCTAGGATGAGGGTCTTAGAGCGCACATCCCCAGTGACACACTTGCTCCAACATGGCCACACTTTCTAATAGTGCCCCATTGCAGGGAGGAAAAAAGGGGGAGGAGCAGGACCAGGTAGGGGAAGAAACAGGAGTGAAATCCAGAGGTCATCCAGAATGAATAGAAATATGGTGGACCAGCACGTGGATACTTCATTCCTCCTTTGAATAGGAAACAAAATACCCATGAAAGGAGTTACAGAGACAAAATTTAGAGCTAAGATGAAAGGATGGACAATACAGAGACTAACCCACCGGGGATCCATCCCATAATCAGTCACTAAACTCAGACATTATTGCATAGGACAGCAAGTGTTTACTGAAGGGACCCTGATATAACTATCTCCCACAGAAGTGGATGCTCACAGTCATCTATAAGATGGAGCATGGGGCCCACATTGGAGAAGCTAGAGATAGAACCCCAGGAGCTGAAGGGGTCTGCAACCCTAGAAGAGGATCAACAATATGAACTAACCAGAACCCCCAGAACTCATGTCTCTAGCATCATATGTAGCAGAAGATGGCCTAGTCGGCCATCAATGGGAGGAGAGGCCCCTTGGTATTGCAATCTTTATATGCCCCAATACAGGGGAAGGCCAGGGCCAAGAAGTGGGAGTGGGTGAACTTGGGGAAACACTAGAAAGTCCCAGATCCCAAGGATACAAGAGGCTTCTAGGAAGGATACTTCATTCCTTCTTAGAATAGAGAACAAAACACCCAGGAAAGGAGTTACAAAGATTGGAGCTAAGATGCAAGGATTCCTCACCTCTTAGCCATGCAGACCTTGTGATTTCCAGTAGGACTTCTGACCTTCAAGTCTGCTTTTAAACCTTTTTTTTTTTTTTTTTTTTTTTTTTTTTTTTTTTGAGACAGGGTTTCTTTGTGTAGCTCTGGCTCTCCTGAAACTCACTCTGTAGACCAGGTTGGCTTCGAACTCAGAAATTCACCTCCCTCTGCCTACCAAGTGCTGGGATTAAAGGTGTGTGTCACCACGCCCACACCTGGTTTGTGTTTTTGTTTTTGTTTGGTTTGGTTTTTTGGTTTTTTTGTTTTTCTAACAAACCCAACACCTCTCTGCCAAAGCAAGAGATTATATTGAACACATTCTCAGTCATTTGCCCGTGACATTCATTTTCCTAAACTTCTCCAGTTAGGTTCTTTTACCTTATGTTATCTTTTCCTGTCTGGGCTTAAAATTTCATCATGTCATGAGAATATATTCAAAATGCTTTGTTTGTAGATACCATTATCATGCTCATACCAAGAACAATAGGATACTTCATTGACATTATGTATTTATATAGTAGCTAATAATGCCTAAAATTGTAACAGTTAACTTTTAGTCACCTGATGTAACTGTCCTCTCTGAAACTTACTGCTTCTGTCTGCTAACTGAGCCCTTCTCTTAGAAGCTTCTAGACTCTGTAAAATCTATTTTAGGCCTGGAGTGTTTCAGCATCTGTGACTTACTGCCGAATATATTCATCCTTACTTATTCTTTTTGAACTCTGTCTGATTCAACTTAGCTGTATTGGGTCAAACTCTTCTCCAAGCTGACTGATTCAATCTGACTTCTCTCAACTTCTCCTGAATTGCTCTGTTTGTCCTCAAAATAACTCTGGCAATCTTTTATAATCTTCTGGCTCCATCTCATTCTTTACCCCACTCTGTCTTCATCTGGGTTTAGCTTGTTAGTCCTCTGCAGCCTCTTTCTGTACAGCTATCCCAATAAAATGTCCTCCTTCCTTTCTCTGTGCTGGTCTCTTAAGCTACCTTTCTTTCATCTCTGTTCTCCTGAGAGTTAGACATATCCTGTTTTTCTCTGATTCATTACTTTGTCTGCCACTCAATTAGACATCACTTTCAAATTTGGGTGCTTCCTTCCACAAACTAACTTTATCTTAATTGTTTGGCATTAAAGGTATATACTTAGGGTGTGTCTGTATTTAAGCCATAAGGATTAAAGGTTTTTGCTAGGGCTGAGCCACACCACAACCAGAAACACCTTTTTCCATTAAACAACACAATATCAGGGTAAACAGTATATGATCAAATACCTAGCAATACTAACCTTTAGATAGAATTTTAAATAACATTAAAGGGATTAAATATAAAAGCTAGTAAAACATATCAAAACAAAGTCAAAGAAGGAAAAACCTGTAGAAAAACAAATAATATAGTAAAAGGATTAAAATTTCAAAATAATGAAAACATTATTAAAATGTTAACTAAAAGTTATCAATATATTGATAAAATTGGTGTTTCCAAGGAAAGGAACACAAATACAAATATAAAAAAAGGCATAAAGATAAAAACTTTTCTAGAACAAATATATGTACTTATAAAATAAGTCACCTATACTACTAAATATGTATAAATATACATAAATATTATATATAAATGTGCATATAATTTAATATATACACATACATAAAATATGCAAATATGAATAAAGCATGTGTATACAACAGATGCATATGTACATATATACTAATAATTCATAATATATACCTGTAATAGTTAATTGACTCAAATCTTTTTGAAAGTTTCTGATCATAGCCTTACACAATTATTACCTAGGAAGGTCCTACAAGAACATGCTATACTCTGCTTTTGCCATTGCTGGGTAGATTTTTCTGGGCAATATTTACAGAAAATATACAGGTTGTGCAGACCAACAAAACACTCTAGTTTTCTTGCATAAGAGGCAGGTTTTTTTTTTTTTTGATTTATTTTATTTATTATATGTAAGTACACTGTAGCTGTCTTCAGACACTCCAGAAGAGGGAGCCAGATCTCGTTACGGATGGTTGTGAGCCACCATGTGGTTGCTGGGATCCGAACTTATCACCTTCGGAAGAGCAGTCGGGTGCTCTTACCCGCTGAGCCATCTCACCAGCCCCCAAAGATTTATTTATTTTTTTATTTATTATATGTGAGTACACCGTAGCTGTCTTCAGACACTCCAGAAGAGGGAGCCAGATCTCATTACGGATGGTTGTGAGCCACCATGTGGTTGCTGGGATTTGAACTTATCACCTTCGGAAGAGCAGTCGGGTGCTCTTACCGGCTGAACCATCTCACAAGCACGGCAGTTTTCAAATTATAATTTTCATATGTCTTTTTCAAAGAGAAATGTTAATCCAAAATGCTGGCCTATGTATAGAGAAATTAAGATCATGCAACACTGAGTCAAGGAACACAGACATCCAGTAAAGTTAATCACATTGCTTACAGTTTGTACTCATCTACATGCACTGGAAACATCAGGAGACAGGGAAATGCAAGTAGAAAAGAGAATATGTATAGATGTAAGTCTTAGAGGGTCAGAGGAACTTCAAGTGAAGAATTAATACAGTGTACAATTACAGTCTAATATTTTTTCCTTATCAGTCATATGATATTTTGGATAGTGACACATTTGAAGTTCTTTCACTTTTTAATATTTTCAATACATTTACTGACAGAAATGTGTAGTCATCAGGACCATTTGGATTTGTATTGTTTAGGGAAGCTTTTTGGCAAAATTTGAAATAAAGAACAAGGGAAAGAAGACAGAGAATTCTAAATTCAGTAACAACACCCAGAATGTACCACATGCTTTATTTAACAACAGAGTGCATGAACTATAAAATTGAGTTAGAAATAAAAATAGGAGAACAGTAACTAACAAGAGAACTCTCTCTCTGTGTCTCTCTCTCTCTCGTCAATGGAAACAGGTTGAGATGTCTGAAGGAGTTTGTGAGTGGTTGTCACTGAAGTGAAAGGTCAGGTATGAAGTGATAAAAGCTTTTTGAAATATACACAAGAATTTCCAATAGTGCAAGCCAAAGTGTCGTCCATTGTCCAACATAAATAATGTCAGTAGCTTAGAAATTCTGGTCAACATCATGCTCTGAACCACAAATGGTGAACAATCCTGACAAGCATTGCTCATGGATAACGTTATGAAAGCAAAAAAGAAAATGAGAAATGTGTAAGAAGGGTGGTTTTGATAGAAAAAAAAAACCATGAATATAATGTATTTGTCGAATAGGTGAATTGGTAACAACTACAATTAAAAGAAAACCTAATTACTCTTGAGCAGAAAGAGGCACAGTTTAGTTAACTAACTTATCCTTCCAAAAAGTCATAGTTAACTCAAGCAGTTACATATTATAAAACTTTAGCAAAATAGAATATAAAACTAAAAAAAAATTACAATGAAATTGGACAAGACAAACTAAATGAAGGAAAAGAGCACAAGATAAAGCACAAGAATCATAGACCTACCCACTCATTTGTACACTCAAGAATGCCCTAAAAAACAGCTAACTAGAATTCATAATACCTACATAGAAACCATGGTGCTGATCCAAGCAGGCCTGGTGCTTGCTGCTTTGATCTCTTTGAGTTCATAGGAGAATTGCTGATGTTGACTTAGAGGATCTGTTTCCTTGGTGTCCTCCATTCTCTCTGGCTCTTATACTCTTTCTGCCTCATCTTTGTTAAGGTTAACTGATCCATGATGGGAAAGATTTGAGGAAGACTTCTCACTTAGTTCAGAGTCCATGGTCTCTCATTTTCTGTATAATGTCTGGTTGTGGGGCTCCATATTTCTTCCCATCTGATGCAGAAGGAAACATCTCTGATGATAGCTGATACATTTTTTTAAATGAGTGAATGAGTGAATTAATAAATAAATGGATAGTTAGATGAATGGATAAATGAATTGATGCATAAACAGACAGATAGACAGATAGATGGATGGGTAAAAACCTATCACTAGGGTAAATTTCAACAACTGAACTGTCATTTATATCTGCAATAGAGTGATAATGGGCATATCAACTACTCCAGGACAGGCCTTATGGGCAGGAGATATAACATACAATGGACTGCATAGATTTTGTGTGTACTTTTATTTGGTTACAGTTTCTTAGGATTATTGGAGAGGGTTATTTTGGGTTTTATTATTATTTTAGGGTTTTATTGTTGTACGGTTTTTGATTTTTGAGAAATTACTTAATTGGGGTTAAGGGTTAGAGAAAGAAAAGTAAGTTGGGAAAAGACCTGGAAGAGCTTGGGGGAGTATAATTCAGAGATCC
>LR749924.1:1932-86948 GCA_902729485.2 Mus minutoides
TGGAGATTTGAAAGCAAATGTCTCTCATACACTCATAGGAAGAGGTATTATTAGAAGTATGGCCTTAATAGAGTAGATGTGTCCTTGTTAGAGAAGATGTGGTCTTGCTGGAGGAAGTATGCCACAGTGGGTAGACTTTGAAATTTCAGATGCTCTAGCCAAGCCCATTTTCTCAATCTCTTTCTGCTGTCTATCTATCTAGATTTAGAATACTCAGCTACCTCTCCATACCATGTCTTCCTGCTTGCTTGCTGCCATGCTTCCAAACTAACATAACAGACTAAATCTTTGAACTGTAAGGTAGCCCCAATTCAATTATTGCCTTTATAGGAGTTACTGTGATCATGGTGTTTTTTTTTACAGCAATAAAACCCTTATAAGATAGTACCTATACACACTTCTACAGTGTTGTGTTCAGCACAGCTCATTGATTGATTTTAGGGATCATTTTTCACAATTAATTCTTGATCACTAGAGATGAAAGAAATACTATTGGACTATTCCTTCTTTTCCCAAAATATTCTAGAATATTTTTCATATCTTCTTTACATGATAGTCCTAAACTCAACTCAAAACAAATAGAAATACTTCTTCAACAATCTATGCTGATATTTGTCCCAGCTTCAAAGAAACGAAGACCTTTAAAATGTGAAAGGATATTAAGGAAAGATGAG
Organism: Mus minutoides; assembly: GCA_902729485.2. Classification (NCBI taxonomy): domain Eukaryota; kingdom Metazoa; phylum Chordata; class Mammalia; order Rodentia; family Muridae; genus Mus; species Mus minutoides. Next base: position 2,607 of record LR749924.1, read on the forward strand.
GTTTAATGGTCTTTCTTGAGTATAATATTTATACAAAGCCATTTGCTGCTAGCAATCCGTCTCACATAATGACACCTACTTTCTTGAGTGCCTAATTGATTGGTAAACTCAGATCTAACAAAAAACCAATAAACACAAGATAAACTTATACAGATCATACACTGAATGACAGTAAACACTATAGCTTTTACTAAGTGTCACAATGTTATTATTTACTAAGTGTCACTCAGTTATTATTCCTAATTATAGCCCCCATGACTAAATAACATAGTTATGATCAACATAAAGGGAATTTGCAAAGCTTTGGCTACTTATCTTCTCTCTTGTCTTAAATAATTTTCTTTTCAAAATTTGAATTGACAATAGGGAAAAGACTGTGAAGGTAATGACAACTTTACTTATTTAACAAAACTCAGTTTACTTCTTTCATTTCTTATATTCCAATACATGAATGACACTATGTCTTAAATTTTATTGCTTTCATATCATTTTCATTTTTTTTCCTTTCCTCTTCAAGATACTAATTTTTTAGAGAGCAATTCACATCTGATCTCTGTGGTGAGGCTACTTGTTACATAGGGAGTTTTCTAGTCAAATTGTTTTAGACCATTATTAAAAGCCACTGAACAGAGACAGTTACCTTGGTGTGTGCCCCTTGAAACTTGGGAGTCTGAGGTCGGAGAATCCTTGAGCTCAGAATTTTTGAGAGCAGGATGGACAATGTAATGAAAGTATATCCCATATCTCTTTGTAAAAACTAAATCGCTGGGTAATTTTGAATTCATAATAGGAATTCATTCCTTTTATATTATTTTTTTCTTCATCTCTATATTAATAGTATATCGCCTTTCTCCCTCATCTCTCTGTGTGTATTTGTGTGTGTGTGGTTTTTTTTGTGTGTGTGTATCTACCTCAACTTTGATTTTTCCCACATAGAGTATTTGTTTTTGTCTATACTGACTTTATATTGCCTAATGAATTTGAATTTGCCTAGTGAGATTCACATAGAAAACACACACGCAGGCACACACACACACACACACACACACACACACACACTCACACACATACACCCAGAGGCACTGACACACACAAACACATTCACACACACACATATACACACACACATACTTGCATGTTCATGTACATGCATATATATATATTATATATATATATATATACCTAAAAGCATGTGCACACACACACACACACACACACACACACACACACACACACACACTTATTTCCTGTGTCATCTGTAGACAAATTTGAAATCAGTAACATGGCTACTCTGAGTGGAATACAGGCATAGCTTTAATCCTAGGAGACCGAGGCAGGAAGATCTCTGAGTTCTAGTCAGTCAGCTCCATTGAGTAATGTAAGAAGAAAGACAGTAGAGAGACAGCAAGAGTGTGCATGGAGATAGAACAGGGGAGTTCAAGAAGACAAACAGAAAATAGAGAAAAGTGGGGTACAGATAGACAGACAGATAGTACAGGAGAACAAACATACAGGACAGAAAGAAAAGTACAGTAGACTTTGAGAGTACCTTATAGCCGAGTTCAGGCAGTTCAGTTCATGGAGTTCACAACCAATTTTTCCAAGCAGAGCAATTCAATGAGAAGCCATATTGAATCAGTCATCTCAGAGGAAAATTTGAGCCAGAAGAGCTGAGTTGAACCAGCCAGAGTTCAGAAAGAACCAAACAGTGTCAGCTTATTCAGCAGTAAGCCTCTGAAACAACAACAATTAATTTAGGCAAAGAAAAGTTACTTTTACAGTCACTTGTTGGAAATCTAATATAAGATACAATCCTACTAAATGTGGTTCCCTGATTCTTCTGTACTCAGCTTTTATAACACATGGCTGGAAATCCTTATTTCAGTTCATTCAAATAAATTCATTGACTTAATATTAAAGTGAAATATCCCATTAATAAGTTTCATACAATAGTGTGAAAAACAACAGAATCATCAATTTACCCCATTTACTTTATCACACTTAATATACATGAAGAACATAATTCTAGATAATTTAAAGCAAATTACCTTTTAAATAATAAAAACAAAATATTATATAAAATTGAAATCATGCTGCTATTAAATTAAACAGTCAAAATAGTCCCTGAAGTAAACTGGATTTAACATGACAGAATACTTTAGAATGTTAATAAGCAACACAATTTCCAAATATGATTTTCATTCACTCTTGAAATGAACATATTATTGTCTCAAAGAGGAAATTAAGTTCAATACAAAAGTTGAGGGAAAAAAAGTACTGAAATGAAAAGGAAAATAAAGTAAATGTAATAAAGGACACAGTGGAAAGTGTTACCAACAAAATAAACTGGCAGATAGGATAGCTGAGCTTCAATACAAAGTTGAGGAATTTGATCAATCAAAGAAAAGTAAAAGTATAAATTTAGAAATATCTAATGAAAAGACTATGCAGAAAATCCTAGATACATTGAAAATACCATATCTATGAATTATAGACATAGACAGAAAAGACTTTTATATCAAATGATAAAACATATTATCATTAAAATCATAGAAGAAAACTTCCCAAATCTATGAAAAATATATCAATTTACATTTAAGAAACACAGAGACACTAAATATACAAGTCAGATTGTAAAGCACACAATATAAAGAATAAAGAAAGGATCACAAAAGGGACAAACTAGAAAACACAAGTCACACATAAAGGCAGGGCTCTATGAATAAAATCTTATTAGTCAATAAGGTGGGTGGGTTGGGGAGCACTCTCTCAGAAGGAAAGGGGGGGGGGATGGGGTGAAGAATATATGGATGGGAGACAGGCAAGCAGGGAAGATTTAGAATGTAAATAAATAAAATAATTCATAAAATAAAAAATAATTATAAAGTCAAAGGAGCTTGAAATAAAGTGACTTAAATTCTTAAACATCACAGATGCCAACCCAGACTACATTTGCTGAAAAGGTATCTGTCATTATTGATGGAGAAAGAAAAACCTTTCATGATAAACAAGCCTTAAAAAATTATGAGCACCAATTCATCTTAAAAAAGAACACTGGAAGAACCCCTACAAGCTGTAGAGGATAAGGGCACCTGAGCTTTCATCTCAAGCTACATTTCAAAAAAAAAAAAAAAAAATGTTAAAATCAAGCTATGACAGCAGTTATGCAAAGCCTGAAAAAGCAAACAAACATCATTCAATCTACAACATGACAACTATAAGTATACATCTTTCAGTAATAGTGGTAAATTCCAGCAGCATCCAGTCCTTAACCAAATAACAGAAGTTATTCAGAAAACAAAACCCACCATTTTGTTATCTTCAAGAAATGCACTTCATATCTAAAGGCAGACAATAATTTAGAGTAAAAAGATGAAAATAATGTCCCAAGCAAACAGGATCTGTAGTTGCTACTACTTTAACATCTGACAAAAGGCTTCGGGTTAAATCTAATCAGGAAATGTAGAGGGCCAGCCGTTCACTCTGACCAAAGGAACAGTTAGTTCACCAGAAGGGTACCATTCATCTGAACACCTGGGCTGAACATAAAGTGTACAGAGTTTTAAAACCAAAGTAAAGGATGTGGGAAGGCACAGAGGAACATGAGCATAGTAACAATAGATGTCTTAAACACTCCATTATCCTCCATCAATCAGCCATTCAAACAAACAAAAATAAACAAAAAGCATAAGAAAAGTGACAGCATAGAGAAAGCAGTCCCAAAAGACATATGCAGGGTAATTCACTCCACAACACAGAAGACATGTTCTTTTCAGCAGAGTTTAGATGCTATTGAGCTGACTGTATATAAGCAAATCTCAAAAATTCAGTATAATCAAAAACAGAACAAACCCTGAAATCTAAAAAAGTAACAGCAATAAATTCACAAATGCTGTAAATTATACAACAGATTACTCAATAATGATTGGGTCATTAAAAAGAAAAGAACAAAATAAAAATATATCTCAGAATTAACTGAATATAAAAACAAAATGTACTAAAAATCTCTGAGGTACAAGAAAAGCAGTCCAAGAAGAAATTTACCATCCTATATGCCTACACTTTGAAAAATAAGGAGACAGATATAATTTGTCAGTGTGTCACAAGAGTTTGGAAAAACAAGGAGTAAACACAAATGCAGTAGACAGGAAGAAATAATGTAATTTAGGACAGAAATCGATGCAATTAAAGTAACAAACAAATAAATATATGCAAAAACGCTGTGATATGAAAACCTGGTTCTCTGAAGGAAAACAAGGTCAACACACCCTTACCTGGATTGACTGAAAGCTACAGAAGACCCACATCAATAAAATAGGAAATGAATGGGAAAATGCCACAACTGGTTAAAATAAAAAGTCACAAGGAAACGGTTTAAAAAGTTTTACTGTACTATAGTGGAAACTTAATAGATGTGAAACTAAAAACCTGAACAGGAAAGGACTAAATCAAAAGAGGAAGCCCACAAAGTTGGAGACAATTTTCATCAGTTACTTATTCAATGGAGAATTTATATTTAGAAAATGTAAACTATTTTTAAGATGTGCATCAAATGATCCCATTTACAATGGATTTAGTTATGAACAGAGACTTTCTAAAAAGAACAAAAGGCTAAGAATACATTGTAAAGGTTTTAGTTGAAAAATAAGAGAAATGCAGACTAAAACAAGTCTGGATCTCATCCATATGTAGATTTATTATAATGACAAAAAAAAATGACACCAGAAATTAGTGTGTATATGGGCACTATGGAACCTCTATTCCCTATTATTGGGACTCAAACTGATTTAGGCACTCTGAAAAACACAATGGAAGATCCTCAAAAATTTAAATAGAGGGCCAAAGAACTAGCTCAAGAATTAAAATCATTTGTAGTTCTTCTAGAGGACCCAGATTTATTTCCTCAAACTCTTGTAGTGGCTCACTACCATCCTGAATTCCAGCTTCAGGGAATCTAACAAACTCAAAGCCAGTGGCAGGTAAGAGACACAATCATGGTGCACAGACATATACACAGGCAAAATATCCATACAATGCATGTAATCTAGAAAAAGATGTTCTAAAATAGATGTTCTAAAATATACCATTCATCTCTTTGTTATATTTAAGAGATATTTCTACATCTATATTTATCATTGTTCTATTCACGATATATAGGAAATGGGATTAGAATAGCTGTGCATCAATTGATCGAAAGATAATGGAAATATGGTACATGTATCAAATGGAAATTTATGAGGTGGTGAAGAGAAATGAAATTATGAATTTGAAGGTAAATTAGTGGAACAGCAGTCATTATGCAGAACAGGATAACACAGTCCCCAAAGTTCAAAAGCTTCATCCTCTCATTCATTTGTAGATCCTGTGGTCCCTCCCTCTCCCCCCATGCTGGTTCCAGGCTGAGAGTTCATACCTGATGCCTCTGAAGGCAGGTCACCTATGGCTTAGCTCTGCAGCTAGGCTGGCTTCCTTTGTCCTGCTAAATGCCTCTAAGTTTCTCCTTTTCTCCGGAATCTGCTAACTGTTCCTCGCCCAGTTCACCTGCTTCCAGCTAGGACATTCCACAGTGCTTCAGACTTCGCCCCACATTCCAGGCACTGAACTGACTGGGGGTGGGTTTTTCCCTCAAGAAACCAAGAGAGATTTTTCAATAAAGTACGGACATGCTTTGAACGGAGAACTGACTCAATGTTTTCATTTCTCTCCCATCTAGTCTCCCAGTCCCAGTCTGCCTTCTGGGGAACCTAGTCTGTTTTGTGGGGGACCGCGGGCGGCCCCCAACAGATCAGAGCTTCAAGCATTCAGATTCATGCATTTTATCTGGAGTAGCAGCACAACCCAGGAAACCAGAGTGTATGCACTTCAAGTAAGAGAAAAGAGCTTAAGGAAGATGATGTTAGAACACAGGCAGCATGGTGAGAAAAGGGCAGGTAAGGTGGGCTTAGGTATGGAGGATATCACTAGTGTAGGACAGTGCCCTGTAACCTAGCTGAGTACAGTGAGGGATGCTTGAAAAATCTATATGGAAACCTGCTGTTTTAAAGCTTCCTAAACATTAAATATTTAATTTAATTGGAAATACACTACACAGAGCAAGAAAGATCTTCCAGATGACATAGGATATTAAACAAACAAAAACAGGATCAAACATAGGATCCAATATGTCCAGTTGTTGGAAAAGTGAGTCCAGGCAACTGCCCTTCCTCTTGATTCCCATGGAAACCAATGGTAAGACCCTATGTCTAAAAACACTACATACTTTTATCGTGGGATTTGGAATAGTGGAGTTTCTAATACCACAGGAGATTTTTTTCCCAATTGGGTAGGTCTCAAAGTACCATATCATGTTTTGCAGACTGCTGAGGGCAGAAAATCTGTCAATAATCTTATAAAGATGTGTCCTATGCAAAATGTAACAATGGTCTACCTACTAATTTATGCATATTGGTACAATATCGACATGAATGATATATGGGTATATGTCCACATTATAATTTTATTTAAAGACTACTACATAGGAGGAGCAAATGCACTCATTCCTGGTAGTGTAAACCTGGCAAAGAACTCATAGCTAAAAAGAATGTAGACCCTACTAAATTTATTTAAACAGAAACTCAGTATCAAACTTGCTTCTAAACACTTATTTTTATATCAATAACCTAGTGAATTCTCATCCCTCTTTACATATAATTCTTTATGCACTGGATGATGATTAATATAGAGCCTCACAATTCAGGCCATAGTGACAGTTATCCCCAGCAATTGGATTGCAGAGGTAGGATGAATCTCAGAGTTGCAGCCAGTCTGTTTTACAGAGTGAGTTTCAGAGCAGAAAAGGCTACACAGGGAAATTTCCTTTATATATATATATATATATATATATATATATATATATATATATATATATATATATATATATATAAATTTTCTTTATATATATAATGGGTGGGTACATAAAGAGATAAAGAGACTCTTTTTAAGGTACAATGAGCAACTGGTGTTGGAGTGTTCAGCCCAGATGGAACATCTGTATAACAACCTCGCTTTTTCCCAGGGCTCAGGGAACATTGAGAAAGACAAGCTGAAAAACTCTAAGAGACAGAATTCAGAGGACGTTCCTGCAAAAATAATGTTTTCTGGAAATGACAGAAAAACTATTCTCATGAGTTCATAGCACCGATGGCTAGAAAGACAATAGATACTCAAGTCTGAGTTGTTCAAGGCTCAAGCATCAGGCATTTATTGGCATTTAGGCGATGGCCCTTGTTGATGGACAGTAAGTTTTATTCAGTGGTATAACTCACAGTAGTTTGTACATATCTCAGTGGATGGAGTCTTACAACTATATATTTACAGACAGCACTATCTGGACATGATAGATTATGAGAAAAGAAAGATGAAGATGACTTCAAGTTGAGATGGAGAGGTAAGGAAGCTGCATGGAAGAAATAAGGTATGTGGAAGAGTATAATTTAAATATATTTTATCTGTGTATGCAACTTTCAAAGAATATATTTATTTAATTCAGCAATGGTTAGACTAGTGAAAGATCATTGAATTCTGTTTAAAACAGTAGTATCTGTGATGTTATTTAAAATTTCATACATACTGAGAATATTTTTCCATTCATTGTTAATTCTGTAATTTTTAGAAAATGTCAATTATTTAGACTAAACAATAAAGAGAATAGCTACCATAGGAGAGTTCTAGCATGTCTCATTCAGTGTTTTTCTAACAGATATGTATTATGTATTCACTATGAGTTCAGTGGTCATATAATATATATGTTGAAGATATTTGTGCAAGATTCTAAGAATCAAAGTTGAAAGAATTTTAATTTCATTTCTTACAGAATTGAAATAAATTAGATATAACTAAAAATAAACAGAAGTATTAGACATGTAAAATATTATGACTAGAAATAGAAATATAAGACCAAGATGGAGAGTGAGACCTATACTGAGAACTATGGCATGTGTCATCCAAAAATTGATAAGGCACCCTTCATCTACCCAAGCAAAAAGAAGGAGCAGAAATCATAGAAACGTTTGTAGGTGACTTTTGAACTATTTGTTAAAGAATAAATAAAATTTACACAACCACCATCCCTTTAAGGCTACTCCAGAGCAAAGGCAAACAAATGCAGTGAGCAGAAACTTATGAAGAGCAAGTATTTTAACCCGGTTAATAAGAGAGTAGATGACAAGAAACACTTGAGGGTCTTCTCCAAAATGTGTTGAAGAATATGTAATCTTCTCTTGAAATGATTCAAACACCCATATCTTTGAGAGTTTATCCTAGTATTGAATTATCCTAGCATTAATCCATTAATTTAAAATCATCTTTACAAAATTCTAACACTGACTAAACACTCTCTTTTTGATTTTTGTGACATATATATCCATATAATTACATATAACTCTTCATGAATTGTGTTCATTATATATACATATGTGTAGATAGATAGATAGATAGATAGATAGATAGATAGATAGATAGATAGATAGATATAGATATATATTTCAATGTATTACATGTATACTGGACACATTAGCCTATAGTTGATTCATATGAGAATACTAAGATCTATATATTTATATTCAGTATTTTTTTTACAATATTTGGCCTTGTTTTTCTTTTTATTAACTTTTGTATTTTCTCTACACTGCTTTCACAGTTTTTCTCCTTGTTGTCAATTGATTGGAATATTCTCAAAACTCCAACTTTCCTGTCTTTCCCCTGCCATGGGACAATCTGTTAAGTCTAGTAATCACCGGTGAATCAGGAACTTGTGTTTGTCAACTAAACATAGCTGTTACTTCAGATGCAAGTTACTAGTCACATCACTCAACAAGGATTTTGGGAAATGCTGAATCACATTCTGTAGACTCAGTGCTCTCAATTAGTGGAATAGAAATTTCGACCAGCTACGAAATTATTGGAAGAAAAATGCATGAGATCATGCACTTGACATATTTGTGTAAACTTGACAGAATTGTAGAGAATAAAATTAGCTTGATATTCGGAGATACTTTTCATGTACAAACAAAAGTGTTAGGATTTTATTTCTGGTGCTGACAGAGACATCTTTGGTTTTGGCTTGGCTCCAAATACCTTCTTAAAAGAACTATACTTTGAGTGACAACAGGATAATGTACTTGAAGGCAATAGAATTCTGACAAGCTTGCTTTAGGGACAAATGAGAAAGGAACTAAGTGGGAGCAGGACAAATGGGAGAAGGCAAAGTAGCCTCTGAAGAGAGCACACAAATCCATGTGGGTGACACAGCCAATGGGAGGATAGGGGAAGTGAGGTTGTACAGTCCTATTGCTATATGGAAGTTTCTAAATGGATATTAAAGGAAGATGGTACTAATTTTTTTTAGACATTAATAAGAACTTATGATCAAAAAGTATTTTGAAATCTAAATGAATATACACTGAAGTTACTATCAATAATTATATGAAATTTATATTGTAATCATTTGTATCAGGTCACAGTTAATAATTCACAGTAACGTGCTTTTATTTTCGTTCATTTGTATTACTACAAATGTTTTAATTTGGGTTTCTATTGTTGTAAGAAAGCTCCACAATGAAAAACAACGTAGGGAGGAGAGGGTTTATTTTATTTTGCAGCTTTTAACTCTATCGCTGTGAGAAGAAAGGAAAGTACCTGGGGACAGGAACTGACATAGAAGTCCATGGTGGAACATTGCTACTGACACATGACTTACTGAGCCTGCTTTCTTATAACACCCAAGGTCACTGGCCCAGACAGGAAGCACTCAAGGTGAGTTAGCCCTTCCAATATCAATCTAGAAAATGCACCACAGGCAATCCTACAGGCCAATTTGCTGCAGGTATTTTCTCATTTGAGGTTCCCTCTTCCCAAATGACTCCAGTTTTATAAAGTTGGTATGAAATTATCCAGCACTACAGAATTTAGCTCTTCAAAAACAAAATAGCTCATTGCTTTCACCCAGGAAAAATAAATCTCTGATTCAACATTTGGAAATAAAATAGTAATTACTTACTGTGTAATAGCTATAGGAAGAACAACATATTGTTTATTATATTATACACACAAACATATAAATATAATATATATATATATATATGTTTATATATATATATATATATATACACACAACAAAAATATTCTTTAAATGATGAATTTTCATGTATGCAAGCAAAATGTATTAGAATTTTTCATTGTGCTCTATGAGCAAATAGATAAAAGCATAAAACAAATACAATATTAGTAACACTCATTTATTTTTTTCCAATTTTATTAGATATTTTCTTCATTTACATTTCAAATGCTATCCCAAAAATCCCCTATACCCTCCCCCATCCCCCGCCAAGCTCCCCTACCCACCCACTCCCACATCTTGGCCCTGGCATTCCCCTGTACTGGGGCATATAAGGTTTGCATGAACAAGGGGCCTCTCTTCCCAATGATGGCCAACTAGGCCATCTTCTGCAACATATGCAGCTACAGACATGAGCTCTGGGGTACTGGTTAGTTCATATTGTTGTTCCACATATAGGGTTGGAGACACCTTCAGCTCCTTGGGTACTTTCTCTAGCTCCTCTATTGGGAACCCTGTGTTCCATCTAATAGCTGACTGTGAGCATCCACTTCTGGTAACACTGCTTTATTAGAGTAGCTACTTCATAGGATTAAAAACTGCCATTGATGTTGAGCAGGTACACAGATCCTGAGAATTATAATGTATAAGACCAGAAATCCATTACAATCCTAGATGGGAGTTAGTACTCTGAGTATGAATCTTTTACTAGAATGAATAGTATTCTATAATATCTGGAATGAAAGGAGAAAGATTTCAAATTTCAGGGTTTCTGGTCAAACCAAATATCCCAAGTACTCACATTTATTGTGACTTTTACTTACAAGAAGTTTGGCCAGTTCTCATAGTTAATGCCAGAGGAAAAAAAGAAACAGAGGAAAAAATAACAATATCTTCATGTCAGAACACTATGTGCTTAAAGCAACCTCCCCTCGAGATAAATTATTTCATCAGATGTGAAATTACTATACATTTGTATTTCAAAACCTGTATTAAATGGAAGCATGAAAACACAGTTCAGTGGCTCCATGGTTTTGCATAGAGAACAAAAATCTATATTTATAATATAGCTCCTTCATCATAGGTTCAAGGATAATTGCAGAAGATGGGGTTAGAAAGATTAAAAACCAGAGCATCAGAGAGTTTGCCATGACTGGGTAAACATGAGCTAAACAAAGACAATGGTAATGCACAGGAAAAACTTACAAGACCTTAGTCCTATATGAAGAACTACAGAAAACTTAGGAATGCTGAGAATTGGAGAAATAATCTTTTCCAGGGGAGAGCACAATACCAAATTGATTATCCAATACCAAATAGCCACAGGAGCTTACATATCAGTAAGATTATTTAAACTGTACTCTGTGTGTGTGTGTGTGTGTGTGTAGTGTGTAAATAACAATGAACAAGTTTACATGAATTTTAAAGAGAGGAAGAGAGGTAAATGGAAAGGTTTGGAAGGAATAAAGAGATGAAAATAATATGATTACATTATATCAAAACATAAAATGAATAATTTAAAATGTCTATCTCTGGTCCACATGTGTCATCTAAAAATGAATTAGAAATATACTGAAGTTCTCAGGCCAGACACAGGCTCAAGGAGATAAAGCTCTAATCATAATACGGTAGAATGTGTCTTTCCCCTAACCTATCCCAAAATCTTATCATCATGTAATTATAATTATCAACGCATTCCTTTTAGTAAGTTTCTTAAATCGGGAGAGTAAAAATTTTGATTATTTCTCTCCGTCACCACCAATAAGAATAAACCTACAATGAGAAAACATTGTAACAACTGAGATAAAAGCAGTTTGCAGAAAGAGAAAGCTCATAAAAATGATACCACTGTGGTTCTGTAACTATTATGCAAGACTTTAGTAAAGTTGTGCTTACTATGATAAGCAGTCTAAGTCACAGAACAGAAAGCCTGAGAGCAGTGGGCAGAATGTACTGAAGCAAAAATGTAGCTGAAATACGCAGTGGATGAAATAGCTGAGAGAAAAAGACTTAAGCCTGGCAAAGATTTTTAAAGTCTGAAATTGAATAGTGAAAAGAAAAAATACTCAGACTGAAAAACTACATGAGAACACATAAAATTTGTGGAAATCATAAAATCTATACCATCTTGATATAGGAATATGAGCAGGAGTGCAGAAGATCAAAGAATAGAAAATAAATATTTGAAGTGACAAAGAATGAGGAATTTCCTTAAATTGACCTAAATATGGACACAGGAGATGAGAAAATATAAATTGGAGTAAATGTTCAACAGAGAAACTCTAGGCATATTATATTGAAACTGTACAAAATCAAACAGGAAGTATCCTGAAAGGAGCCAGATAGAAATATTTTTTTTTATGTTTTTTAGAAGTGGAAGAACAAATGTAAGATCTCCTTTTACAATAGCCTTAGAAATTCTACAAAGACTGTTAATAAAATATTTATGTTTTAGGTTAAAAAAAATCTATACAATCGTTTTTGAACTAAAGAAAAAAAGACTTCTTAGAAAAAAAATCTACATTTAAGCACACAGCCTGGCGTGGTGGCGCATGCCTTTAATCCCAGCACTCAGGAGGCAGAGGCAGGCGGATTTCTGAGTTCGAGGCCAGCCTGGTCTACAAAGTGAGCTCCAGGACAGCCAGGGCTATACAGAGAAACCCTGTCTCGAAAAACAAAAAACAAAAAACAAAAAACAAAAAACAAAAAAAAAAGAAAGAAAATGACCAAAAGTAATATTATTTAGAGTAAGAACAGAGGTAAATTGACTAAAACCTACATAAAAATACATGATGTGATGAATATATTTTTGTAGAAATGATAGTAGAATTGGTATAGTAAATTATATGCTTACATCTTATATCTTTTTTATAGTTACTCTTATTCTCTTCATTACATGCACACATGTATTTTCCAGTACCTCCTCCCATTACATTACATTTTACATGTTTATATTGAACTATTATTCAATTCAATAGCTATTTTTTCAGCATTTAAATGTGATCTTCCTTATGTACACATGCCTGTACCCTAAACATACATACAGATATGTGTATATCATGGTGTAAGTATTTGGTATCAATGTCAGCAATGCTATAACTGCTGAAGAGATAAATTACAGGTAAATATATATGTATACATATACATACATACACACAGAGACACACACACACACTCAACGCATTCTCACTTCAGTGTAGTGCTACCAGAAAAAGGACTTGACTTAGTGCTAAATGAGAATTTCTCCCTCTACATGGGAACATGTGAAGAAAAATAAGGAGAAGGAAGAAAGAAAGGAAAAGCTGGCAGAAGAGAGAGGGGACAAGAGGAGATTTAGGACAGGGGGATCTGTTACATCATCAGTTAAAAATGGTTCTGTCTTTGGCATGATCACAATATCAGATGTGAAAATAAATCATCTCACAGAATGAGCTACTCCAGTGTGAAATGTCTCATCTTTGGAGGACATATGATCTTCTAAGTTTGACTAAGGACTTTTATAAAATAAAACTGAAAGTCATCTTCTGTGTTTCCCTCTCTCACTCTCCCTAAGGAGTCCCCGTTTTCCCATTTCCCTGATCAGATTACTTGTATCCTCTCTGTGACTTTCCAACCCCTCTCTCTTAGCAATGGTCTCTAATTTTCTGATCTCTGTGTTACTACAGGCTATGTATGCATATATGATTTGAACTCAGGAACCCACAATAAGAGGAAATGGGCAATGCTTTCTTTCCGCCTCATTCAATGTGATCTTTTCATTTCCATTCATTTAGTTCAAAGTTTATGCTTTCAGTTTTCTTTACCTCTGATAGTACTCAAGAGGGGAGCACATGAATAGTTCATCTAGTGTCAAATGTTCAGGCCTGGAAACTATATACAAATACTATTATATTGGCAGGGCAAGTTATATTTACATATATATACACATAACATTAGTGAAAAAAAAAGCAGAGGCCATGAATTTGAAGGAGAGTAGGGAAGGTTATTCAGGAGAGAAAGGTAAAAAAGAGATGTTGAAATTAAATTATAATCTAAAAATAATAATTAACACACACACACACACACACACACACACACACACACACACACACACACCAAAAGAAAAAGAAAAAAGAAAAGACAAAAATCTTCACACCTAATGCTGAGAGAGTAAAAACTTTTGCATCAACATCGGGAACAAGACAGGATGTGTTCTCAGAAGTGTAGCACAGCAAGATGCATGTTTCCAGCATGCTCCAGACCTGCATTAAAAGATCTTTAGAAAAGAATAAATCAACAAAACACTGCTATAATTTGAATGTTAAAAGAGCATGTCGTTTACATTAACACCCCTCAAAATATGCAATGCTTAGGATATCTGTCTCATAGAAATTTATGTAAGATTTATACAAAAAGAACTAAACAATTACATGAAAGCAACTGAATAACTGAATAGACTACAGAGATAATCTGCGCTTATGAGCAGAAAACTGAGCAGTTTCACACAGTCCTTAAGTTCCTGCGTTGGTATCAGGTCATTTCAATAAAAATTGTAGCAAGTTACTTGAAGAAATTGACAACATGAAGTATATAAAGAAGGCTAAAGACCAAATACAAATGAAAAGACAACAGTTACAAAAAAACTTAATTGAAATAATATTTTTTTCAATTTCAAAACTTTCTGTTAAGCTGGGGAATGATGACACTGTGGCGGTAAACAGATAACAATCAATGGAACAAAAATAAATCATGTGTGCGTGCGTGCATGCATGCATGCATGCGTATGTTCATTTGTATGTGCATGTGTGTGCGAGAGAGAGAGAAAGAGAGAGAGAGAACAAAAATAATGGAAACATATCATACAACTCCCTGTAGAACACAAATCTTACAAGATAACCTTGACTGTTGCCTTGTTACGAGATATAACAAAACAAAATGCCTAACCAGTGAAGTCAGTAACTAGTAAGCTGACACTCTAACTAGAGTGAAAATCTTCTGTTCATAGAAAGACAGTATATAAACAGTAAGGCAGGCTATCTGGCAGAGTCCCATCTGCAAAAAGGTATTTCATATAAAAAAGACTGCCTTCCAAAAAAATAATCAAAATTCTAACTTAATGATAATACAATAAGTGGCTCTATTAAAACATTGTTTGGGGCATGAAAAGGCATATCTTCATGGAAGTTCTACAGATGATAAAGGAGCATTAAGAGTTACAAAATATCATGTGTTAAATGGAACTACAAATTGAAATAATGAAATTCTTTGCAAGTATTATAGTGGGACGTGATGATAGCCACTGTATGAGCAACAGCTCTTCTCATCCACATTTGATAGAAATATTGAATTGTATTGCCAATAGGAAGAAAGCCTGATATCTTTTGAGCCAAAGCTAAACACAGTCTAAACTTAGATTAGTTTTAAAGTAGACATGTGAGATCATGCTACTTGGTAATCACCCAAAATAAGTATAAAATCCCACATCTCTAGAAGAAACGTGCTCATGAATATTTATGGATATTTCATAATTACCATAAGTTGGAGACAACCACAATATTCAGCATATATATATATATATATATATATATATATATATATATATATATATAGTTATCTGTTACTTCTAAGCAATGGAATATTATTTAGTTCTGAAAGGATATCGAACTATCACATAACTGTCAGGAGTTTTGAAGGCATATTGCCAAATGGAAGAAGACAACTTCATAGATTTACTCATACTCCAATTATATTCAACTACATGGCATTCCTGAAAAGAGAACACAGTGAGGTCACTAAAGAATTACTAGTGACCATGGGTGAGGTCACTAAAGAATTACTAGTGACCATGGGATCTGTACAAATAAGTAACATACAGTGACTAAATAATATAATGGCAATTTTTTATATACACATGCATATTGTATTTGTTAAAATATCTAGCATGAACCCTATGCAAACTATGATCACAGTCTATCAAATTGTGTCCCCTGGTAGCTTTTAATAATGGAGGAGACAGAGAATTAGTGGGATCCTGGGTATGTGAGTCTTATTGTGCTTTTCTTCTGAAGTTTGCTGTATTTAAATTGCAGTTATTTAAAATATTATATAAAGTAAAAACATGTTTTGGTGAAGATAACAAACTGTGGACAGCTCCTTTACTGCTTTCCTTGATGACTTCAACACTCTTCCCTTCTGTTCTGCAATGCCCCCACTGTGCTTTTATATGAAGTAACAAATATAAAGATACAAGCACTCTAAATGGTAGTCGGGCAGAACAAATGCAGTCACTCACAGAAGGTGCTGGGAAAGTGAAATGCAAAATAAGTTTCCGTCTTTTGTTACAATTGGGATGCTAAACATATGTATCCTGCTATGAGCATTTAGCCTTCACTCTGCAGAACCAAGGTCAGTTGAAATGAGAAGTGGATTAGCTGGAAGCTGGTGAGAACATGAAGCCTCTCCACAACAAGGCAAGAGGCATCAATCCACTCTACATTGCAAACAGTTTACTCTCAAAAAGTACCAGAGTGCCATTCATCTTATTCTTCTACATATAAAAACAATTTCTAAAAAGCTAACAATAAAATTAAATAACTCCTGACAGGACAGTATGCTAGGAATAAACTGTGTTTGTTAATCATTGTCATGGCACATTAGAATTTAAGAAACAATCTTTTGTGACTTATCCCTTCATTTCTTTTCTAAAATAAAATGTCTACTGGGTCATTATAACACTAGCATGCTAAAAATGTGCAGAGATGTATAATTAAGGAAAAGCTGACAGTCGTTTTTCCCTTAGTCTCACACAGCTGGCTTTGGCTCTGCAGTGGACCTTTTGCATCAATCTGAAGTTGATTGAAATCAACATTGATTTCTCAGTCTGGACCATTAAGAGCAGAAGCTGATTTCAGAGAAATAAAACATGACAGATGTAGAAATCAGTGTAAGGAAGACATGGAACAGAAGGAAGAAATCAAGGGTCCTGAAGGAAATAAACAGTTCTGTTTGTTGAGTACTTTTCTTTTTCCTTTTAAATTAAGCATATTTTGTTGATTGTTCTCTCCTTTAAGTTGTCTGGATCTGGAGAATTTCAAATGCAAGCAGTCATGAGAATTATAAATTAAACACTAATGAAAGCTCACTTTGAGACAAATGAGAGGTAAGGGCAGGAGGATCTCAAGATGGTAGCACTGAGAGCCCAGAAAGCAGAGAAGGAGAGGGAAGGGATTTGGTAAGAGAAGGACTTCTCAGTTTAGCATAATGGTTTCATTTTCCCCATACTGTAAACTCTGAGCTCTCCAAGTATAAGATAGCTGAGTTTCTTTTCTCTTAGTAGATTTGTTTTCTTTTAAAAACAGGCAGTCTTGTTTGAAGATACCTGGATCCTATTAGCCATTCATT
Source organism: Mus minutoides (assembly GCA_902729485.2). Taxonomy (NCBI): domain Eukaryota; kingdom Metazoa; phylum Chordata; class Mammalia; order Rodentia; family Muridae; genus Mus; species Mus minutoides. The sequence goes on from LR749924.1 coordinate 20,080, forward strand.
AATCCCTAATAGGAGAAATTTAAAATTTTCAGGAAAATGAAAGATCATTGGTTTACAGGTATTCAGGGGCTGCAACATGTGGTGTTATGTATGAGGTACTGGAACTTGGAAGCACAAGCATTGGTATATTCCCAAGCAAACCTCAAGTTGTAATGGAAGCAGAGATTTAATGAGCATTAGACAGATGAAACCCTAGAGAAAATATTTTTCAGAAGAGACCGGATGGCAAACTACATACTTCTATTGAGTAGCAAGGTGTATTTTAATAGCATGAGAAATACAAACTCTACCACTTATTCTTCATGATATTATAGGATTTCTGAGAAATGCTTCATAGTATTAAAATATCTTTGTGTTTCAAAGTCTAATATCTCACTGGATATGTATTCTCATATTTCCCTGTTGCTCTGATTAAAAAAAAAAAAAGTCATGGCATGAATTGAGGGAAGGAACATGTGGGAAGGAATCAGGAAGGCCTCAACTTGCTTGTCTACTCTCAGACTCATTCATAGCTTATGCTTAACTAGCTTTCTTATCTTAGCCAAAAACCCACCCACCCAGGAATGGTACCACCTACAGTGATTTGTGCTACCCATGTTTAATTAATAGTCAAGGAACTTACGTATAGACACTCCCATAAGCCAATTTTATCCATGCAATTCCTTAATGGAAACCTTCTTCTCAGATGACTTTAGGCTGTGTCAATTACTTAGTTAGCACAGTATTTTTTTACTCTCAGGCCAAGAAGCATTTCTTACTATCAAATTTTTACATTATAAATTGACAATTACTTTAATTTCTTTCTTTATTTCTTCCGTGGCCAAGTTATCACTGAGTAGAGAGTTATTCAGTTTCCACATGTATGTGGGCTTTCTGCAGTTTTTACTGTTATTGAAGACCAGCTTTAAGTCATGGTGGACAGATAGGATCCATGGTATTATTTCAGTCTTCTTGTATCTGTTGAGGGTTGTTTTGTCACCAATTATATGGTCCATTTTGGAGAAGGTACCATGAGGTACTGAGAAGAAGGTGTATTCTTTTGTTTTAGGGTGAAATGTGTTGCAGTAAATCTATCCATCCCAAATATGCCCTGGCAGTGAAAACACAACACAATTAATATGAATACATGTTGTGCACCTAGATTGGGCAGATCTACTGCTACACTACCATCTTCTCCATCTATGCGACTTAGAACTTGTGGTTTCCATCCCATAATCAGTCACTAAACTCAGACACTATTGCATAGGACAGCAAGTGTCTACTTAAGGGACCCTGATATAGCTGTCTTGTACAGAAGTGGATGCTCACAGTCATCCATATGATGGAACACAGGGCCTACAATGGAGAAGCTGGAGATAGAACCCAGGAGCTGAAGGGGTCTACAACCCTAGAAGAGGGACAACAATATGAACTAACCAGAACCCCCAGAACTCGTGTCTCTAGCTCCACATGTAGCAGAAGATGGCCTAGTCGGCCATCATTGGGAGGAGAGGCCCCTTGGTATTGCAATCTTTATATACCCCAATACAGGGGAACACCAGGGCCAAAAAGTGGGAGTGGGTGGGCAGGGGAACAGGGTGGAGGGAGAGGGGAAACTTTTGGGATAGCATTTGAAATGTAAATTAAGAAAATATCTAATAAAAAATATTGAAAAAAAAACAAAAAACAAAACTCCAGGCCACGTGCTTCTGCTCTACTTTTCTTCTTTCTCCTCCTCTGTGTCCACTCCCTCTTCCATTTTCTCCTTCTTCTCTCTCCTCACCTTCCATTCCACCTTCTCTTTTATCTGCCCAATCATCAGCTCTCCTTTATTTTACAAATTAAGGTGAGAAGCAGGTTTACAGGAAATCATCTGAGTGCTGACCCATTCCTTCTTTGCATCCACTCACAGGAGAACAGAATTAACATCAAATATAATTAGCCTCAGGGCTATCCACAACAGAAATATTCTGTAGATATCTGTTAAATCCATTTGGTTCATAACCTCTCTTAGTTTCACTGTGTCTCTGTTTAGTTTCAGTTTCAATGACCTGCCCATTCGTGAGAGTGGGGTGTTAAAATCTCCCACTATTAATGTGCGGGGTTCAATGTGAGTTTTGAGTTTTAATAAAGTTTCTTTTATGAATTTGTGTGATCTTGCATTTGGGACATAAATGTTCAGAATTGACTTTCTCTTGGTAGATTTTTCCCCTAGATGAATATGAAGTGTCCGATATAAAAGTCTATACTCAACAAAACTGGAAAATCTAGAAGAAATGTATGATTTTCTAGAGAGATGTCACATATCAAAGTTAAATCAAGAGCAGGTGAACTATCTAATCAGGCCCATAGCAGACAAGGAAATAGAATAAGTCATTAACCACCCCCCCAAAAAAGCCCAATCTATTCCATAAAATAGAGATAAAAGGAATGTGGGAACTAAAAGGGAGTGTAAGGGAAGAGGGGTGAGGGAGGATTGCAGCACCCAGCCAGAGTTCCTCCTATGCTCTGGGTGGCTTCCAGATGCTTTCTACACTACCTAGGTGTGCATCTAAGCCACTAACCCCACTAGACAGGGGGTAGACAAGGGGTAGCCCCTGATTGGGGCCCCAGAGTGACACCCTGTAGCCCCAGGATTATGGGGGAGAGGGCTGATGGGGAGAGGTTCCCATGCAGGTGAGAGTAAGCACAGCAGGCCTTGATAAACAGAGATAGTCTATGGTTTTAGAGCTTTACTGTAGAAAGGCAGGGGGAAAGACAAAAGGTAGAAAGAAAGAGAAACCAGCCATGGCCAAGAGGAGAGAAAGGAGAAAAGGAGAGAGAGAAGAAAGGCTAGAGAGTAAGAAGGAGAGAGAGAGTAAGAGAGGGATAGGAGAGGAAAGGAGAGGAGGGGAGGGGAGGGGAGGGGAGGGGAGGGGAGGAGAGGAGAGGAGGGGAGAGGAGGGAAGGGGAGGGGAGGGGAGGGAAGGGGAGGGCAAGAGAGGGGAGTAAGAGCAAGAGAGCAAGAGAGTAAGGAGGGACCAAACAGCCCTTCTTATGGTGTGCAGTTATCTATATTATTGCTAAGTAACTGGGGAGGAGTTTAGCCTGAAGCTCAGAAGCTTGGGACATCACCTATGTGACTAAAATCCATGTTTCTCCTGCAGGGCCTGAGGGGGAGGTAACTTCAACAGGGGCCAGGGTTCCAGGAGACATGAGAGAACTACTTCCATCCCATGTAGCTGAATTATCACCACCAGGTCTCAGGGTTCAACATCTAGCCTCAACTGGAAACCAGGCTGTCTGTGTATAGCCCAATGCCCCACAAAGTAATACTTCCTAACTCATTCTATGAAGCCACAATTACTCTGATACCTAAACCATACAAGGATCCAACCAAGAAAAGAGAACTTCAGACCAATCTTTCTTATGAATATCAATGCAAAAATACTCAATAAAATACTTGCAAACCAAATCTAAGAACACATCAAAACCATCATTCAGCATGATCAAGCAGGCTTCATTTCAGGGATGCAACTTTGGTTTAATATATGAAAATCCAATAACATAATCCACTATGTAAACAAATTCAAAGGAAAAAAATCACAAGAATACACCAGAGACATGGGAGGTGAGAGACTCCCAGGACTCATAGAGAGGGACTTTTTAGAAATGCTTGACAGTAGGGAGAGGGAACTTATAAAGCCCACCTCCAGAAGGAAGGTGGACATCAAGTGAGGGATGGGGTTGCCATCTCACAGTCACACCTCTGACCCATAATTGTTTCTGTCTGAAAGAATTACAGGAATGGAAATGGAGAGGAGCCTGAGGAAAAGAAGGTCCAGCTACAGGGCCAAAGTGGTATCCAGCTTAATGAGAGGTCCCAAGGTCTGATGCTATTACTGAGGCTATGGAATTTTCACAAAAAGGGACCTATCATGACAGCCCTCTGAAAGACCTAACAAGCAGCTGAAAGTGTCAGATACAGATATTTGCACCCAAACAATGGACAGAAGCAGCTGACCTCTGTTGTTGAATTTTGGAAGGCTGAAAGAAGCTGGGGAAGGCAACCCTGTAGGAGGACCAGCAGTCTGAATCTGAACCCCCAAGGTGTCTCAAACACTGGACCACCAACCAGGCAGCATACACCAGCTGATATAAGGCCCCCAACACACATACAGTAGAGGACTTCCAGGTCTGTGTTCATTCAGAAATGAAACACTTAACCCTCAAGAGACTGGAGGCCCCAGTAAGTTTAGAGGTCAGGTGGGGTGAGGGGTCGGGGCATCCACATGGAGATGGGGTGAGGTGGGGCAGAGGTGTGGGATGTGGAGCAGTCAGAGGGTAGATGGAGTGGAGCAGAGAATGGAATATGCAGTATAAAAAATGAATTACAAATAAAATTAAATTAAAAAAACAAATTGACGATTAACTTTTACCTTTTATTCCTTAATTATGCAATAGGGCCATATGTGTTTGAGTAAAGCTGTAATTTTCATCTTTATATTGCATAATGAAGCACAATTTCAATTTTGAGTTATGGCTTAAGAAAACAAAATATTGACTAACATAAGGCATATGCAGAGATTTACAACATATGTCTTTCAAATTTCATTGAGCTTTCAAAACATTTGTTCCAAAAGTAGCACTGGATATAACCTTTACAGAAATGATTAGACACATAAAAATTTTTTTCTCTCAGGATAGAAAGTTGGCTTGGCAGCTAAGAGAACTTGATACTCTTGAAGAGGACCCAGGTTTTATTGCCAGCACTTACATGGCAAGTTATAACTACTTGTAACTCCAATTCCAGGGAATCCAGCATCTGCTTCTAGTTTCCATGGACGCCAAACGCCTGTGAAGTGCCCTTATGTACAGGCATGAAAATTCTCATACATATAAAAATAAATAGCATTTTAAAAAATAATTTTTCTCTAGATATAAAACATCAAGGATGAATATTAGAAAAATTAAAAAAAAAATATGGTCTTGTCATTTCAAGAACTCTTGATCAAAATAGTTTTCTTTGGCTGTCATTAGATTTCCAAAGTAATGAATTCTACAGAGTTCCACTCCTTCTTATATGCCAAAATAGAGTCAACTGTGATGGAAACAGTATATGTGATTAGTCTTTGCTTTTTGCCTGGAAATTAAAAAAAAAAAAAAAGAGGATCAGTCAAAACATCTACATGTGTTTTCTACACATTGACTTGAGAGTAATAACACCCAGTGTTCTGTCCATATCAAGAAGGAAACCTGGCACTGAGCTACATCTCCAGCCCCTTGCTCTGAGGGATTTTTGTTTGTTTGTTTGTTTTTTCGAGACAGGGTTTCTCTGTATAGCCCTGGCTGTCTTGGAACTCACTTTGTAGACCAGACTGGCCTCGAACTCAGAAATCTGCTTGCCTCTGCCTCCCGAGTGCAGGGATTAAAGGCATGTGCCACCACTGTCCAGTGCTCTGAGGTTTTTAAAGCATCAAGATGAGAAAAAAAAATTAACCTAGATCAAAGGTTCTCAACCTACAGGTTGTTTTTGGGGGTTGAATGACCCTTTCATAGGGATTACATATCAGATATCTTTAATATTAAATATTAACTTTATGTTTCATAACAGTAACAAAATTACATTTATAAAGTTGCAATGAACATAATTTTATGGTTGGGGTCATGGAATACTGTATTGAAGAGTCACAGCATTTAGAAGTTAGGAACCACTGGACTAGACCCTTGATGGCCAAGAACAAATAAAGTCAATTTTGCTTTTTCTAAGCCAGCTTCAAAACTCACAGTGCACTCTAGTGAATTTTGTTTAACTAAAGAAAAAATTTTAAAGCAAATGATCATTTTACAATGAGAAAAATTAAAATCCATGCATTGATGAAAAAAATAACACATTTTCATGTCTATTTTAAAATAGTCATTACTTGTATCTTCTTTTATGCAAATAAACAACATGTATTTCCTTTCTCCCATAATTCTGGGAAAGCAAGATCTATCATGGGTTTACCTCTAACATTTTCCTTATACCTTTTTCCAGTGTTAGGTTCAGATGTGAGTCTCTCCAAAGACAGTTCTTCCACACAGTTCTCTTACTATCACTTGTTTGAAGAGAAGTGAACTATACTATCCATTTATTTACACAGTGTGCCCAACCTCAATATCAATATAGATCTACTTAGCACTATCACAGTCACGCCCACTCACAAAAGAACAACAAAGCACACAGAATTACAAATTTACAGCCAATTTTCAGCCTTTCCAAAATGATGTTTCCAGCTTCTTGGTCAGGGTTTATCCATATGACTTATGGATATCTTCACACTCAGAAATATTCTTAATTTCATCTTTAAGTTCATTAGTCCAAGTGGAAGTATTATTAAGCTTTTGACCTAGCAATAGTCAGTTCCCTTGTGGCCATGCCAGCATCATTCTAAAGATTCCTATAAAGCTTTGTTGAGCTCCTAGATTGTCATCAATATTTCCCCCAGTTTTCTCCCAATTTTCCTCCTCCACCTCAGCAAAAATCCATTCTCTCTGCTTTACATGTCCTATTCTTTACTAGTAATCTTGGTGTCCTGATTTATTATAGACATGCATTATTGAGTAATGACTTAGGGCTGAGGTATAGTTTATAGAAATCAAAAAAAATTAATCACAAATAAATAATCTGAGTAAGGCTTAGATGACAGTGCTTATATCTTCTTAGTCAAAATAACATATTCATATTGCCTGTTAGAAAATAGACTCTAATATTTGTAGACTGCTTACTAATAAGAGTTTTGCTGTTATTCCCTGCAAGTTATTGCTTAAATAGCAATACCAGGTTACAAAATAGGTGGCTTATTGTGGCAGCAAAAGATTACCCTTGTATTATTTAAATGATGATCTCTGTGTCCCCAATATGGACATGATTTTGTCATGCTTTTCCTAAGGATTTCCTGTCTTAATCTCATGTAAACATTGTTATCCCAATTATTCCCTGATTGGTCAGTAAAGAGTTGATCAGCCAATGACTGAGCAGAGGAGAGAATGGAGAGGAAGAAAAGATTCATTCATCATAAGAGGGTTTAGGAAACAACATAAGGACATACTTGGAGCACAGAGAGCCAGATCAATACTAAAATGAAAGTATATTGGGGATTTGGGCTTAAAAGGGGCCAGATTAATTTAGAGGATTAGAATAGATCAATAACTGCTTAGTTATTGTGCCATAAAGCCTATTAAATAAATCTATTAGACTCTGTCCCATGCATCTGCAGCTAGCTGGGATAAAGAAAAAAATGTTACTTTAAAAAGTGTACCAACAATATATAGTATGGGTATTATAGATTGAACCTTGAATCCTATAGAAAAACACCAGGTACTTTTACCCCTGAATCTTCTCTTTAACCCCTAGCAAACACAATGAAACTATGGCCTCATCATGCCTCTTATCTATATCTCACACATTTGTATTTATAGTTAGCTATGTATTACTCATATAGATAAGACATTGCCTAACTAGCCATAGTGTGAAGCCATTTCTCCTACTAAAAAAATTTTGTATCATAAAGAATATATACACGTATTAGTAAACTTTGATAACAGGAATTGGGGTTTTGTATTAGATATATGGGGATAACTAACAAATTAAATGTATCTCATTTAAAAGATAACCCATGTTGTGAATTTTTAAAAAATGAGTATTTTGTTCAGTTTTCAATTTTTTGAGAAAATAATCTCTATATGTGATTATTTTCTTTATTGTTTTAATCTTAATTCCACTTAAATGTAACTACAATCTAATTTAGCAATATCATAAACAGATAAGAAAATTATACTACATTTATAACACACATACCTATATTTATGAATTTGTAGAAAAAAAAAAAGTTCCCCAAACAACATTTCTCATTAAATTGTGCCATGTCAAATTAAAAATTCACTTTTTGTCTGGTTTTCATAAAATAATATCTAGGAATTAAACTTAGCAAAATAAACAGAATAAGTCCTTCTATGTCTCTTGATCTATGTACATTATGAAGAAGTGGACAGATTGTTTGATGAGTTGGCTCATTGGTTAAAGTCATTTGCCACTGTACCTGACAACGTGGGTTTGATTTCCAAAACACACATGAAAGAGAAACAAGAGAACTGAGTCCTGAAAGTTGGCTTCAGACTTCTACATCCATGGAATCACTAATATGTGACAACAGTACCATATGCACGCATGCACACGTGCGCGCATGCACACACACACACACACACACACACACACACATGCACATGCATACACACAAAACAAAGAAAGAAAGAGAGAGAGAGAAAGAAAGAAAAAAAGAAAGAAAGAAAGAAAGGAAAAAGAAAGCAAGATTGAAGAAGTTAACATATTGAGAAAACTAAGATAATGAGTGTAGCCTCTTTTGTTGTATTCTTTTAAATCTTTTCTTTACCAGATGTAATCATAACCGCAAAGGCTTATTGCTGAATAACCTCACAGTTTCTAGTTTTCTAAACCCTGGCTGGCTCTTTCAATTCAGCTGTTCTGGCTCAAACTCTTGTCCAGGTTGACTAACACAAACTTGCTTCTCAAAGTTTCTGTCTGAATTGTTCTGCTTGGCCCCAAACTAATTCTAACACTCTGTTCTAATCTTCTGGCTTCTTCTCATTTACTGGGCCCATTATTTCTTTACCTATGTCTAGCTTGTTCTGTCTGCAACCAGTGTCTACAAAACTGTCCCAGCAAAAACTGCCTCTGAATTCTTCCAACTGCCATGCATTCAACTCTACCACACTGCCTCTCAAGTAACTAATAAATCACTGCCTGAACTGACTGACTGTTCTTGAATTACTTTGAAGTAGCTCCTTTGTCCTGTGATGTTCTTTTGAGAGTTGGTTATAAACTATCTGTGAATCACTCTTTCAGATCTTTATTTGATTCATTACTTTTTCTGCCCCTCAATTAGATGTTACTTTCAAATATGGCTGCCTCCTTCTAGAAACGAACCTCACTTACATTATTTGGGATTAAAGATGATTACCAAGGGTATGTCTATATTATAGTCAGAGAAATTAAAGGTGTGTGGCATGTCTGAATTACATAGACCTAGGCCTTTGAATGGGATCATTTGCCAGAGCAGCCATATAACTGGATTAAAATTCCTCTATATAGTCTAGTTTGTTGCATAAAGTTTTCATTTGTTTTTGGTAAACAATCTTTTAAGGAATTAATCTGAATTTCTTTGGATCTCCTACATGGCCCAATGAACCAAGAAGATTGCATGCAACATAGTTTTTGTTTGTTTGTTTGTTTGTTTGTTTTGTTTTCTGGAATTTCTTTTTTCTTTTTTTAAATTGCAATTTAAATTCAACTTTCTTTTTTTCTTTTTAACATTATATTTTAATTACATTTTACCTTTACCTCTGCCAACTCTCCTATATAGCTTTCTTCCTTCTATTTCAAATACATGGCTTTTTAATTTTATTATATATATTCATACATGTGTGTGCATATATATTCATCAATATAATTAATTGTACTCGTATGCGTGTTTTCATGACTCACTATGTGGTGCTGAACAACCAGTTGGTGTGCCCTTGCTTTGGAAAGGCAACCTCTTCCATTCCCAGCTTCCTCGGTTGTCTATAGCCCTGTGTTTATAGATGAAGCATAGCAGGCTTTTCTCCACCCAGATGGGCATGCTCACTGGTGTCATCTTTGTTCAGCTCACATTTAAGCTGAACACTGGCAGCCCAGTTGGTGAAAGTTTAACATATATTTCTGATTCTCCTGACTATACCATCCCAGTTTTAAACAGCCAAGAGTAGTTAAATTATTACAGTGGATTCGATAACAAAAGAGAAAGAAAGAATAATTCCAGGAATGAGCAATAATCCAGACTACAGATAATACAAAATTTCTCAAAAAATGGCATGATTTATCCCCAGAAAATACATTTGTCACTCAGAGATCAATTAATGAGTGCAACTCAGGCTTTATTGTATTAAACATAACTTGGAAACCTTCATTCTTATGCATTCAGATACCATGATTAAATTAAACTCAAGTACTTGTTTACACATAGTTTATATAATTACATAAATTACAACTCTACTCCCTGCCCTCACTTCTCTTGATTTAAGTTGCAGTGATCTGTAAATAAAGGCTACTTGTATATAAATTTTACCACTCAAGGAAAAGCGACCAATGTAGCTAAAAATTAATACCTGCAATATATAAAATGGGACTCAAAGTCACAGAGTCCGTTGTTATTCATGTCTGATACTAAAGTAACACCAGCTTAGGAGTGTTACGAAGGTCAGGTTTTGCTAATATCAGAGAGAATTGTGGGAAGTAAGTGAAGTAGAAATTTCTAGTTTATTTGGAGACTCAGTTGTATCATATGTTGATTTTCTAGAAACTGTCTTATGAGAGCAAGGTCTTGCTGAAGCAGACACACGTGAGGATGTTTTGATAAAAACAAACACACGGTGGGTTTCTGAAGGCAGATGAGAAAAATGAAATGTGAAGTTTTGCTAGAGCAGGTGCTTGAGAGAACACATGATGTTTGGAAAGTATATAAATAGAGCCCAATGGATAATGAACAATGCTGAATGGTATTGGTACACCTTGCTATTCTTTATTGGTCATCAATGACCTTTGCTGACTCTGGTCTTTGCAGACTATGTATGCTGGGTGTTATTGGTTTTCCATACCATTCTTTGTTGGCCATTGTTTGTCATGACATCATAGAAAGAAACACACCAAAAAAGCTTTTGGTGGTGTTCTGGAAACTTCTTGCTGCTTCCATGGACTTACGCTGATTGGTAGAGCCTCATGATTTCTTCTGGATAGACCTGCCATTGCTGATCTGTGAATGGCATTTGTAAATCCTGCCATTGCTGATTCATGCAAGTGTATGCAAGTAGGTTGAGCTGCTGCTGATTCATATGAACTGAACTGCTGATATCCAGACAACACAGATGGGATTTACTCCAAAGGAATGTTTCTAAGCAACTCCACAACCTCCTTTACTCTATTAAACACTCTGTTCCACTATGTCTGGTGGGTAGTGGTCTAAAAGGGACGTTAAAACATGTAAGAACTCTTATTAAAAATAGGTTTTGAAAAATCTAAGCCTACATGTAAGTATGAAAGAATAAACACAGATAGTAAATGACCAAGAAGGCAAGGAGAAATAACTGTTCTACTTCTGATCAACTCATAGCTAGGCTGATTATCTCTAACATAGCTCATCAATGACATTGGAATCTAAAAGGTTCTTCTCTGACTACATAATAGCATCCATGCTTTTATTTAAAGTGACCTTAATATGTTTCTTTAATCTTTGCCATGAGCTTTTTAGTAAGATGGAATATGCTCCAATGTAATGAATTCTGATACTTGGAGAAGGCTTCTCTGCGTTGAGTGATTTAATCTTCATCTCTTTCTAAGATACTTCTCTATCCACAAAGATTCAGCAACTTTGAATGACCAATAGTGAGGTAACCTCAAATTTATCTCAGATACTAATAAAGGTTACAATCTAAAATAAAATAATTGCAGGACTACATGGATTTTGAATAGTTACAAAATTGCTGATGCAGGCTCAAAGTTTGTTCAGTTTTTGGCATTCAATTCAGTTATAAAGTGATGAGCCATGGGAAAAGTAACACTATGGAAATATATTCTGAGTATATATTTGCTCTTACTCCTCCACTAGCTTTATTCTCTTAGTAAATCAAGAAAACTACTATATTACCAGGAGTCAGGAGAGTACGTTTCTGCATATAATATGTTAGTTGCTAATGTTCTTGCATCTTATATGCCATCCCAGAGGATTTCAGGATGATCAAAAACTATGAAGAAATTCCATATCATAGTACATATAAAAATAACATTAACATGGTCTAGAAAAGATGCTTGAAACAGCCCATTAACAAATATGTAAATATATACACAATGCATGCAATAAATCTAGGAAGATTTTTTTATTAATTAAATCTTCTAAATCAGTTTACAAGTATTTAATCCTGTCCCAATTTTTTTTTTCAAAAAAATATGTCTTATTTAGTAACCTACCAAAAACAAAGGAAGGAATTTAGAGAAAAGGAGATGAGAGCGGGAAATGAAAAGGGGGGGGGAGTTTCTTTTTATCTATGTTACAAATGACATCAATAAATGAGTAAAAGTCTTCCAAATAAGCATGAACAACTTTTAAGAAAAATAGTACCAACAACTTCTACATTGAACAACTTTAAAATTGATGACATTTAGAACACAATTATCTCCTGGTTTTTATTTTGCTTGCAAAAATTCACATTGAATCATTTGCCAAATAACATACTTAGATGCCTGTCAGCATGGGAACTAAAATCATCTTACTAATGTTCTGGATTTAGTATTCGCAACAAACCAATGTTATTATAATTCTTTTTTTTTCTCTTTATTAGATATTTTCTTCATTTACATTTCACATGTTATCCAGAAATTTTCCCTTACCCTCCCGCGTCCCCGCCCTGCTCCCCTACCCACCCCCTCCCACGTAATGGCCCTGGCATTCCCCTGTTCTGGGGCATATAGAGTCTGTATGACCAAAGGGCCTCTCCTCCCAATGATGGCCAACTNCCTGAATAGAACAGCAATGGCTTGTGCTGTAAGAGCGAGAATTGACAAATGGGACCTCATAAAGTTGCAAAGCTTCTGTAAGGCAAAAGATACTGTCAACAAGACAAAAGGGCCACCAACAGATTGGGAAAGGATCTTTACCAATCCTAAATCGGATAGGGGACTGATATCCAATATATATAAAGAACTCAAGAAGGTTATTATAATTCTTAATTCACAAAACTGAAAAGTTTTCCTTTCTCCTTGCCCTCCCCTCTCCCACCCAGGTCCCTCCCTCCCTCTGTTCCCCATGATTTCCTTCTGCTCCCTCCTATATGTGGTTGGAGCATCCTCACTTCAGCTTGTTAACCTTCTTGAGTTCTGTGGATGGTATCCTGAGTATTCTGTATATATTTGGCTAATATCCGCTTATTAGTGAGTACATACCATTCATGTCCTTTTGGGTCTGAGTTACCTCACTCAGCATAATATTTTCTAGTTCCATCCATTGCCTGCAAAACTCAGGATGTCCTCATTCTTAATGACTGAATAGTATTCCATTATATAAATGAACCACATTTTCTGTATCCATTCTTCTATTGTGGGACATCTGGGTTGTTTCCAGCTTCTGGGTATCAGAAATAAGGCTGCTATGAACATAGTGGAGCAGGTGGCCCTGTGAAATTGTGGGGCATCTTTTGAGTATATTGCCAAGAGTAGTATAGCTGGGTCCTCAGGTAGATCTATTTCCAATTTTCTGAGGAACCTCCAGATTGATTTCCATATGATAAGGTGAGGTTGCAGGACAGGAGTGAAGCCCTGAGGACCAGCAGAATGAATGGAAATATACAACCTCAGGAGGTGGGAAGTGACGGAGAGGGACCTGCTAGAATGTACCAGAGATCTGGAAGGTGAGACACGCAGGATTCAAAGGGAAGGATCTTGGATGAAATGCCCAACAGTGTGGAGAAGGAACTTGTAGAGTTCACCTCCAGTAGAAAAATAGGGCATCAAGTGGAGGCATGGGGTTGCCATCCCACCGTCAAAAACTCTGACCCAGAATTGTTCCTTTTTAAAAGAATCACAGGGACAAAAATGGAGAAGAGCCTGAGGAAAAAGAGGTCCAGTGACTGTCCCATAATTGGATCCAACTCAAGAGAAGCCTCCAAGGCCTGACCCTATTCCTGATGCTATAGTGCACTAAAATACAGGAGCCTGTACCGTCGCTGCCCTCTGAGAGACCCAGGAGAAAGCTGACTGAGACAGAGGCAGGTACTTATACCCAACCAATGGACTGAAGTCTGGGGCCTCTGTGTTTGAATTAGGGAAAGTCTGAAAAAAGTTGAGGAGGAGGCTGACCCCATAGAAAGACCAGTAGTATCAATTAACCTGGATTCTCAAGATGTCTCAGACACTGTGCCACCAACCAGGCAGCATATACTAGCTGGTATGAGGTTCCTGACATATACACAGCAGAGGACTGCCTAGTCTGGCCTCAGTGACAGAAGAGTTGCCAAACCCTCAAGAGAGTTCAGGTCCCAGTGAGTGGGGAGGTCTGGAGTTGGGGAGGGGAGACATCCTTTTGGAGACAGGGATGGGGGTGGGGGGAGAATGGGATGAGGAACTGTTAGAGGGCAGACTGGGAGGGGGATAATGACTGGACTGTAAAAAAAAAAAAAAGTTTAAAGATAATTAAAAAAAAAAACTTTGAAAAGTACCATGTAGAAGTTGCTTAGATGCTAGGTTTACCATGAATGAATAAGATAAATACTACACACACATTTATTTTTGCATGCCTGTATAAACAGTACCCTCTTTTACAACCTGATTATTCTGCTTACATCTTTTGGCTAAATTGTATGGCAAGACCAAAAATCAAATAGCAACTTCTAAAACTAGTCGTTAAAATTTTATTTCTGTAGACTATCTCTTAGCACAAAAGTTTGTATCACTCTTCAGAGGAATAAAAACTTCAATTATCAGTATGAAAGAGAGAGAGAATAGTATTGTAGACAATAATCTACATATTTAGGAAATGTAGAAGATCAAGGAATCCTCATCTTGAAGCTACAGAAGAATATAATTTAAATCTAAGTTACTAAGGATTCTCCTGGATCACAGCTACGGAGATGGTGTAACTCTGAGTCTTTATCAAGAGACTCGGGAACCATAATTGCTCATGTCTAAGGGCAGGGAGTGCGATCTAGGTCCTAGAGACAGAGGCAACAAATCATTCCTCCTTTATTCTTCCTCCAATCCTCATAAACTTAGAGGATGCTCATTTCAGTGTGTCAAGATAAACGTTCTCACTTAGTTAACAAATTTAAATTCTAATCTCTTCTGGGGATTTCAACATCTAGAAGCTATTTCGTCAGCTGAGTATCTCCTACCCTAGAGCAGACCACATATGACATTACCCTACATAACTATTAATAATAGTTATTTGGAATTCTAGAAACACAGTGCCTTATAAACCATTATTGAGTTTGGGATTTTTCATGCTTAATAAACTAGGGTAATAATATGCTGCCCCTATTAAAATATACCTTCAAGTCTCTATTTTTAATTATACTAAATAATATATTTCCAAGGTTAATGTTATCTGCTACGTGTTTATAGCTCTAAGTATAATTCGACATTAAGAAATGTTGTATAAAATAAGGTGTAACAATTATTCAATTAATAATATCAAATTACATGATCTAGTAGAATTTTCTACTCTAGTGGAAATATTTCATGCCTGTGTTTCCAATGTGGTGGTTACTAGGAATATCAAAATAATTGTCAATTGAAATTTTGTTATTGGCAGAATGGAGATGCTTGTAAATTCTATACAAAATTTGGCATAAATGATAACATTGTTCAACTGTCGACAGTGGGGTAGTATAAGTCTATATTTCTAGTCTGAACCTGCCCATGATTACACTGTGTTAGAGGCTCACTGCTCCCTCTAAAGGATTCAAACATGATTACATTTTAATAATTTCTTCTTCATTACACAGTTGGGTAACTATTTTAGACACCTGTGTAGTTTAATATCTATGCTCCCAAATATTAATATTAATGCATCATATAATAATTATGTTAAAGTAATAAAACAGCAGTCACAAAGAAATAAGCAAGTAATCTTAAAATTGGTACATTTTATGTACCATGAAAAAATTAATGTTTTGACCTTAAATTGCTATTAAAATACTATAACCTCAGGAATAGAGAGATAACTCCACAGCTAAGAGCACTCAGGTACTGAAACTCTAAGTTGAATACAGCTCTTTCGTTTACAAACAAAACAAACAAAAAGGCACAGCAATGTGCTACCAGAGAACCCAAGGTCAATCCCTAGCACCTGCATGGTGACACACAACCATTTGTATTTTCAGTTACAGGGAATGCAACACCCTTTTTGTCCTCTGTGGGCTCCACAGACACATGGTAGTATACAGCTATGCATACACATGAAATATCAATAATAATAATATTATTATTAATAATAATAATTTAGATTCCATAGACTATTTATAAATAAAGCTTAAATTCTTATGTTGGATTTTTTTTTCCTTTTTTTGAAACAGCTGTCTGTAAACAACTTGAATGAAAACAGCTTAGTTACTGCTCATGGTTTAAGGTCTTCAGCCCTAAGCTGGCTGGGTCATTGGTTTTCAACATGATGTCAGACATAATATTGTGGTTGTGGGCACACACCTCAGAGTAGCCATATAACAGAGCCTGACATAGAAAGAAAGACAAAAAGAGTCAGGACTAAGAAGGAGCCATAACATCATATACCCAGTGTCATATTTCCTTCAGCAAGCTCCCCTTTCTATACTCTAGAGAGTCCTTCATCACTGCTCAAAGTAGAATCATAGGCTATACAGAAAGGCTTCAATATTTGAGCATGCTTGGTACAAGTCAGATTAAAATTATAACAATTTCTGATTTGTATTATTTGTTTGATTCATGGAATAGCAGGCCCTAGTTGTATACTTGAAATAAGTAGACAGAGGGAGCCTCCATTGAAAGTTGTTTTCAGGTTGCCCTGTGGAGATGACTGTGTGCATTTCATTATTGCTATTTTATGTATGAAGACCCAGCCCACTGTGGCTAGATTTAGGTGGGCCTGGCCACGAAAAAGGTAGTTGAGCATGCTAAAGGGAGCAAGGGACTGAGCAGTGTTTCTCCATTCTTTCTGGTTCAGTTCCTGTCTCCAGGTTCATGCTTTGAATTCATCTTCCTTAATCATAAAGTATAATCTCTAAGCTAAAATAAACAGTTTCTGACACCACATTTGTTTGTAGCATAATTTTATCACAACATAGTAAACTAGGAGAACCTACAAGAGAAATAAGATAAAAATATTTAATTTTAAGAGATCTTTTGATTTTTATCAACATCTATGTAAGTCAGCAAATATTTAGGAAAGCCTAGAATTTAGAATTACAGGTTGCTACTTACATATTCATTTATACTCCATGGTTTCTTTCAAATAACCACAACTGCTTCTGTTTTTTAAGCAAGTGTTTACTTTGTGATATTATACAGCACATTGAGATTTTTGTATGCATGCCTGCCCAAAGTCTGTGGGTTAAAAGAAGGCTTCTAGCACAAAGTCATTAAGTGGTGGGAGATGGTTAGTTTGGAAATACTAGTTGAAATAAATTATGGAGTCTGAGAAGAGTGTCTCTGATAGAGGCACTGGGACCACCATCTTTCCTTTCCTTTCCCTTTTGTACCCAGCTGGCACCAGGAAAACAGCATGGTTTACCACATGTCAGCCCAGAGTCCATTTACTGATGATGCCCTGAACTCTCCAAAAGTGTAATACAAAATTACTATTTACCGTTTTTGAGTTGATCATCTTGGTTTATTATTATTATTATTATTATTATTATTATTATTAATTGTAGTGATGAAAGCAAACTACATACATATGAAGATTTTTTTGTGTTTGTTTTGCTTTGCTTTATAATATCTATGCAAAACTTTGTGATCCAAATTATTTTAGGTCATATCTTGTTATTTATATTATCTCAGGTAAGTCTACATACATATGAAATACAGTTAATTTTCATAGTCTCAATTCTGTGTGAACACAAACTATTTAATAAGTAAAAACTTGAGCTATTCCAATCACACATTTCACAGTAAAGTATATTAGAAACAACTATACGACATAAATAAATGGTTTTTAGAATATGATTGTGTTCTTTAAAAGGAAATGACATCTACCATTCTAAGAAATACTGTGTTACATTGCCACCTAAATGTAATGACCATCATAATCTATATATTATTTTGATGATTTAATAGTTTAAGATAAACAATTGGAAATAAAATAAAACCAATCATAAAAAGCATACAGTAAGACCTAGATTGATAAATTTTATGTGTGTGTGTGTATGATTGTGTGTGTGATGTTACTTAATAACATTTAGCATGTATTCTTACTCTAAATTTTGTTTTAAAAATGATTTTATTATTCCTATAATTTGTACTATGAGCATGTAAAATATACAAACTATTCTCTGCAGATCCAAATTTACTAGACTCTTACAATTGTGTGAGTCAGTCAACTAGATACAGTCAATAGATCATGAAAGAAATGATGGGTATCATTTCTGCAGGGATACAACCAAGAATGGATAAGCATCTTCCCCATGAGCTTTTCAAGCTAATGGTACCTGTTGCAGATCACATAGATATAAAGAACTGTAAAAAAGAAACTGGCAATTTTTATAAACTGGCAATTCAGGAGAATGGGTCTGAGTTTCTGTTTCCCAGAACTGGAAAAATGCAAAACAATTGAATTCCAGGAAAAATAACCCCGCACAGTCAGCCAAACAAGAGCTGCCAGGAGTTGCCCTACCTCCTGGCCAGAGACAAGCTTGACACAAGAATAGTTAATCAGCAGCAGTTCCAAAATGACCTCACAATTCTCCAGAACCTTGACCAAACCTAAAGGCACCTATATCCCTGGAGATACAGCCACCCAATCAAGGTAAAGAAAGGTAAAAGTCACCCACCATATTCTAATAGACTTTAAAGCTACCAAGCATACACAGCTGCCTTCCATCTTGATAAATTGTAGACCTCTACATGCTGGATTTCTGCAGAATGAATGCTCTTGGCCTTTGCGTATTATATGAGTCTGGAGTATCATTCTTTAGTGCATTATGGACCCTTACACCAGGAAGAATACAATGATAGTTGCCAAGATACAATGACATTTGCAAGTTTTACAGGGTATACAAGATTAATGTCTAAGAGTATTTATCCTGTCAAACTTCTATATGTATGCCTCACTGACTTCTAGGGAATTCAGAAAAACACAGGTGACATGAGTCCTTCACTTCCTCATGAAGTGCCTCTATTTCTCAGCAGCTAAAAGGCACACAGTGCCCAGGAGCCATGTACTCTAACCTAAAATACCTATGATACATGCCTCTCATGGCAGCTAGGCCAGGCCAACTTCATAATCAATCACCAGATAAATAGATAATAGGTGAGTGAACATAAATTTATTAATAGCAAAGTAGATGATATCTCAATAGTTAGATGNGCATTAAGAAGAAAAGCATCAGTGAGAATAGGAAATACATGATGGTCCAAATACATTATATCCATGGATGAAATTGCCAACAAATGAATACATAGAAGCAACTAGTTCAATTATAATATGTGAATCCCTTGCAGGACTATTGCAACTTTGGATTTATCATTTGATAGGGTATGCAGGCTTTAGTATGGTTACCAATGGCTGTGGTATAACCTGAGAAAACAGAAAACAGGTTAAAAAAAAAAAAAAAAGGAAAGAAAACTGTGAAATAAAATCTCTACCATATTGGCAACACTCAGGGTACAGGCCCATGGCTAAACTGAATCCAGCACACTCTTGTGGGCATGCTAAGTAAGGGCATCTCTGTAAGGGAAAAGTGAGATGAGACAAGCTAGTCACTCTAATAGTGAACTGCATTTGCTGTGCTATTATCGCAGAAGGGAAAGGGTGGTAGGACAATAAATGACATCCCAGAAGAAGACAAACATTAATGATCATCAATGTGGAGAAACATGCCTACAAACACCTGTGTCTTGATTTATTACAATCCACCGTAAGCCACAATTTTTATCAAAACTTTCTAATGTAATATTTTAACGTGCCATAAAATCTAAAGGACACTTAACTGTGACCTTGCTTTTTCCTCTTTACCTCACCGCTTGCAGTTTTGCACCTCAACTCCTTTAAATTTATGCTTTCAACAATTATGCACTTCTAAAAGTCTGTGAAATTCATCCCATCTGGCACAAAATTTCTGAGAATTTAAAACAAATGTGTAAGTTGTTTAGATGGATGGCTCTTATGCAAATTTTCATATGTATAATTAGTAAAACCTTCATCAAGTGTTCTAGTGTGGGCAGTAAAATGCCCATGAGGAAAGCAAAGTCAAGAGGAAGGAATTACAATAATTCAGCTATCAAGTATGTTTGTGCAGATGCCTAGGGTCCTTACTTTTTCATTATGCTTATAAAAGCTTTGGAAATACCTTTGTCAAAGACATGACAAAAGTAAGTCCTCATAATATTAAGATGGGTGAGGTTATAATTTTAGATGTAGATCTATGTGAAAGTTAATAAGGATACCTTGCAAACTTAAATATCATTTAGAAACATATAGGTTATTTGAACTTTTAATGAATTCCCCTTCCTTATGTCTAAAAGCAGAATTCTGTCCTATTGCGGGAAATTTTACAAAAATGCCACCATCCCTCGCTATTGCTAGCTACTCTCTGGCCCCTGCGAAACCTACTGCCTCCATGGCTAGCCCCAAGCAGTGACCGCCCATCTCAGTGTTGTAGATTCTGCTCACATTCCCTGCTATTTACCCCCTGTGGTCAGTGTTCCTAAACGCAGTAACCCAGTAACCCAGTAAAATAAAAACTCTAGAGGCTTGTAATTTATAAGTCAGATTTATATCAGTAAATTCTCACCCACCAAACGCCCACACAATGGACTCAGAGCCAATTGATACTGATATAAATTGCGCACCTAGATTGGACAAATGGTCCTGTAATTATCCCTTATAAGATTTTCATAGCTGCCTGTGGCTTTTTAAAGCCACGTGGAATCTGGATCGTCTTTCTCTTCCTCCATCTTCCTTCCTCCTCCTCTCTGTCCTCTCCTGTCTCCAAAAACCTCTGCCTGCCTTCCCTTTCCACTGTCCAATCACAGGCTGCTTGTTGTATTAATATTTAAATTAATTGGGCGGAAATTCTGCTACACTATCCTATTCATTTCAGAAAATTGGACATAGTACTTCCAGAGGATCCTGCAATACCTCTCCTGGGCATATATCCAGAAGATGTTCCAATTGGTAATAAGGACACATGCTCCACTATGTTCATAGCAGCCTTATTTATAATAGCCAGAAGCTGGAAAGAATCCAGGTGTCCCTCAACAGAGGAATGGATACATACAACAGAGAAATTATGGTACATTTACACAATGGAGTACTACACAGCTATTAAAAACAATGAATATATGAAATTCCTAGGCAAATGGATGGATCTGGAGGGTATCATCCTGAGTGAGGTAACTCAATTACAAAAGAACTCATATAACATGTACTCACTGATAAGTGGATATTAGCCCAGAAAACTAGATTACCCAAGATACAATATGCTAAACAAATAAAACTCAAGGATAATGAAGATCAAATGGTGGACGTTTTGCCCCTTCCTAGAATTAGGAACAAAGCACACATTGAAGGAGTTACAGAGATCAAGTGTGGAGCTGAAACAAAAGGATGGACCAACCAGTGACTGATGCAGCCGGGGATCCATCCCATAATCAGCCACCAGGCACAGACACTATTGCATATGACAGCAAGATATTGCTGAAAGGGCCCTGGTATAGCTGTCTCATGTGAGGCTAAACCAGTACCTAGCAAACACAGAGGTGGATGCTCACAGTTAGCTATTATATGGAACACAGGGTTCCCAAGGGAGGAGCTAGAGAAAGTACCCAAAGAGCTGTAGGGGTCTCCACCCCTATAGGTGGAAGAATTATATGAACTAATAACCCCAGAGCTCATGTCTCTAGATGCATATGTAGCAGAAGATGACCTAATTGGCCTCAGTGGGAAGAGAGGCCCCTTAGTCATACGGACTTTATATGCCCCAGTACGGGGGAACGCCAGGGCCAAGATGTGGGAGTGGGTGGGTAGGGGAGCAGAGCAGGGGATGAGGGAGGGTTTAGGGGACTTTCGGGATAACATTTGAAATGTAAATGAAGAAAATATCTAATAAAAATTGGAAAAAAATGAAGCAACCAAAGACAGATAATAACAAAGATATTTTATTTCATCATGATATAAGCAACCATGCAAAAATGAATGTCCCATGTTAATGTATAAAGTACCAAAGACTATGTATGTATAATATTAATCACTTGGGGAGTTTTATAAAACAGAATTTCAGAATGAAAGTTAGTGACTGTAAAAAAAAATGTAAGCCTCTAGTAAAATATACAAAATATGACATGCACTTTATATGGGTGAATATTTTATTTTGCTTTATCACATATTGAACTGTGGAAGTATATATAAATATTAATACATATTTTTAAAAGTAGTTTCAGACTGGATAAATGCCACAGTGCTTAAAGGCACTAAGTACTCTTCTAGATGGTATATATTTGATTCCCACTGTAATTCTAGTCCTGAGGAATCCAATCTCTCCTCTAGGCTCCAAAACTATTGTATCTCATGCACAGTTATACACACAGACAAAACACCTATATGTATGAAGTAAAATGGGAGAAAAAAAATAGAGCCCATCTCAACAATTACTATTAAAAAAGGTATTGTCACACACAAAGTTCTAAATTAACACTAGTTATATTTGTGTATGCTTGGCATCCTCCTTAATATATATTTGGCTTGTCTATTTGTCCTTTGTAACCTTTGAGTATAATAGAAATGGTAGAGTAAAAGTGGCTAGTTAAATGTACATTAATTGTCTTTAAATGTAGATGCATGCTTGTATATGTGTGTATAGAATCATTATAGTTTTATATAACTATTAAGAAAGTTTTACATTAATTTTCTTAAACATCAGGCCCTTCTTCTGGATGTAATCATGATTTATGAGCTGCAGCGGATCAGTAGCCAAATATCTGAAAACATCTGTAGTAGAGCCATCTGTTTATACCTAAATACCAGATGCTATATATGTTAAAATTTATATTTGATAGAATTTTTTAATACATGCACATAGCTCACAGCACTACAGCCAACAAAAAGCACAAACTGTGTCACTAAGTAAGATGAAGTGAATGTATTCCACAACACTTCTCAAGTTGATGCACTTAAGGCTCTGGCAGGTAAGAGCAAAATAAAGAAAACTCTACAGTTCTTCTACATTCCTAATGTGAGTGAAAATTAATGATATCCTGTGTGTAGGTACATATTTCTTAACTGATAAAGACAATGGGGATTTCTTTTTTTTTTAAGTAGTAGATAATTCAAAATTTATTAATATTAGGACATCAGACAAACCCTAACAATTCAAAGAAACCAACCCTAATAGTGCATGCCATATTATTTGTAGAGGAGAGATAATTATTAAACCAGACAGAAATTATGTATATGGTACATTTTTATCTGATGGAGAATATTTGATTACTAATTTGACTTTTATGGCTTATTTCATAAATTGTCTATTATGGAAAGGAAAGGCATGTATCCAACACTTGGTGTGTACTAGATAGCTTCATCTCAGACAGCCTTGTGATTTTTCTGAATCCTCATAAGAGGGAAAGTTCAGGATGAGATTGGCTTGTCAGCAGGAGACTTCTGTCAAAATGCTTGACTTCTGCTTTATGCTAGGTGGTTGTGAGTAGATTTATGTGAATGCCTGAATGGGAAATTTATAGGAGTTCTTTCTCTTTCTCTCTTTTCAGCTATTGGTTTTTTTTTTTTTTTGTTCCATGTAAACCTTGAATCACTTTCAAAATGAAGACTTAGTAATTGTACCTACCATTATGAACCTTTACTATTGTTAATCTAGAAGAAAATAAAAGCCCATCCTATCAATAGTAACTAAATCATAACACACTGGTGTTCATTAGGCAGTGCTCATCTTGCTGCATTAAGGAATATTACAGCAAAGGAGCATGAAGGAAGATGATAAAAACCTAGAGCTCTTAGAAATGTGACTCTCTCTTGCACACAGTGTATCATGTGAACTAAGCTTTGACAACTGTGGAATTTAGATGCATGATTTATTGTATATACCTCATAAATCATATGAAGAAATATTATATTTAATTTTTATTATTGAAATTTTCACAGAGCTATTAATTAACTAAAGCCAATGTTTCACTTATATCAGAGAAAGTTAAGGGTAGGCACCCTGAGCCCATGTTCACAGCAGCACACACCACCTCCCTCATGTAAAGGAATGAATTATAGGAGGAAAATATTTACTTCCCACAAAGTGGATCTTTCAGTTTATCAACTGCCTCCTCCTGTTCCTTCTCCTCTATTTCTTCTTCCTCTTCTGTTTCCTCCTCCTCCTCCTCTTGGGGATTTTAATCCTAGTTTCCCCTCTAAAAATCCCCTATCCCCTCCTACCTCCCCCTGCTCCCCAACCCATCCACTCCCATTCCTGTCCCTGGCATTCTCCTTTACTGGGGCATAGAACCTTCACAGGACCTAGGGCCTCTCTTCCGATTGATGACCGACTAGGACATCCTCTGCTACATATGCAGCTAGAGCCACCAGTCCCACTGTGTGTTTTCTTTGAATGGTGGTTTAGACTCTAGGAGCTCTGGGGGTACTAGTAAGTTCATATTGATGTTCCTTCTATGGGGCTGCAAACATCCTCAGCTCCTTGGGTACTTTCTCTAGCTCCTTCATTGGGGACTTTTTGCTCCATCAAATGGATGACTGTGAGCATCCATTTCTGTATTTGCCAGGCAGAGCCTCTCCGGAGACAGCTATATCAGGCTCCTCTTAGCAAGCACTTGTTGGCATCTGCCATAGTGTCTGGGTATGGTAGTTGTTTTGGGGATGGATCCCCAAGTGGGGCAGTCTCAGGATGTTCATTCCTTCAGTCTCTGCTCTGAACTTTGTCTCTGTAACTCCTTCCATGGGTATTTTGTTCTGCCTTCTAAGAAGGATTCTGCGCTTCTGGGCTAATACCCACTTACCAGTGAGTGCATATCATGTGTGTTCTTTTGTAATTAGGTTAACTCACTAAGAATGATATCCTCCAGATCTATCTATTTTTACTTCATAAATTCATTGTTTTTAATAGCTGAGTAGTACTCCATTGTGTAAATGTGCCACATTTTCTGTATCCATTTCTCTGTTGAGGAACATCTGGGTTCTTTCCAGGTTCTTGATAACATAAATCAGGCTGCTATGAACATAGTGGAGCATGTGTCATTATTACAAGTTGGAGCATCTTCTGGGTATATGCCCAGGAGTGGTATTGCAGGATCTTCCAGTAGAACTATGTCCAACTTTCTGAAGAACCACTAAACTGATTTACAGAGTGGTTGTACCAGCTTGTAACCTCACCAGCAATGGAGGAGTGTTCATCTTTCTCCTCATCCTCACCAACATCTGCTGTCACGTGAGTTTTTGATCTTAGCCATTCTTACTGGAGTGAGGTGGTATGTCAGGGTTCTTTTGATTTGCATTTCTCTGATGATTAAGGATGTTGGACATTTTTTTAGGTGTTTCTCAGCCATTCAGTATTCCTCAGTTAAGGATTCTTCCTTTAGCTCTGTACCCCATTTTTAATAGGGTTATTTGGTTTTCTGGAGTCCACCTTCTTGAGTTCTTTATATATATTAGATATTACACACTATCAGATTTAGGAATGGTAAAGATCTTTTCCAAATCTGTTGGTTGCCTTTCTGTCTTATTGACAGTGTCCTTTGCCTTTCAGAAGCTTTGCAATTTTATGAGGTCCCATTTGTCGATTCCTGATCTTACAGCACAAGCCATTGCTCTTCTGTTTAGAAATTGTTCCACTGTGCCCTATATCTTCGAGGTTCTTCCCAACGTTCTCCTCTATAAGTTTCAGTGTCTCTGTTTTTTTTCCAACATTTATTAGATAATTTCTTCATTTACATTTCAAGTGTTATCCAAAAAGTTCCCTATACCCTCCCCCCTCCCGGCCCTGCTCCTCTACCCACCCGCTCCCACATCTTGGCCCTGGCGTTCCCCTGTACTAGGGCATATAAAGTATGCATGACCAAGGGGCCTCTCTTCCCACTGATGGCCAACTAGGCCATCCTCTTCTATATATTTGCTAGAGACATGAGCTCAGGGGGTACTAGTTAGTTCATGTTATTCTTCCACCTATATGGTTGAAGACCCCTTCAGCTCCTTGGGTACTTTCTCTAGCTCCTTCCTTGGGAACCCTGTGTTCCATCTAATAGCTGACTGTGAGCTTCCACCTCCATGTTTGCCAGGCATTGGTATAGTCTCCCACGAGACAGCTATATCCNATTGTTGAGAAGAGTTTTCGCTAGTCTAGGTTTTTTGTTATTCCAGATGAACTTGCTAATTGTCTTTTCTAGATCCTTGAAGAATTGAGTTGGAATTTTGATGGGGATTGCATTGAATCTGTAGATAGCTTTTGGCACGATAGCCATTTTTACTATATTGATTCTGCCAATCCATGAGCATGGGAGATCCTTCCATCTTGTGAGATCTTCCTCAATTTCTTTCTTCAGAGACTTGAAGTTCTTGTCTTACACATCTTTCACTTCCTTCGTAAGAGTCACACCAAGATATTTTATATTGTTAGTGACTATTGTGAAGGGTGATGTTTCCCTGATCTCTTTCTCAGCCAGTTCATCCTTTGTGTAGAGAAAGGCCATCGATTTGTTTGAGTTAATTTTATATACAGCTACTGCACTAAAGCTGTTTATCAGGTTTAGGAGTTCTCT
Organism: Mus minutoides; assembly: GCA_902729485.2. Lineage (NCBI taxonomy): Eukaryota > Metazoa > Chordata > Mammalia > Rodentia > Muridae > Mus > Mus minutoides. The sequence continues at coordinate 46,583 of LR749924.1, forward strand.
GGTGGAGTTTTTGGGGTCACTTATATATACTATCATATCATCTGGAAATAGTGATAATTTGAATTCTTCCTTTCCAATTTGTATCCCCTTGACCTCCTTTTGTTGTAGAATCGCTCTGGCTAGGACTTCAAGTACTATATTGAATAGGTAGGGAGAAAGTGGGCAGCCTTGTCTGGTCCCTGATTTTAATGGGATTGCTTCCAGTTTCTCTCCATTTAGTTTGATGTTGGCCACTGGTATGCTGTAGATTGCTTTTATAATGTTTATGTAAGGGCCTTGAATTCCTGATCTTTCCAAGACCTTTATCATGAATGAGTGTTGGATTTTGTCAAATGCTTTCTCAGCATCTAAGGAGATGATCATGTGGTTTTTATCTTTGAGTTTGTTTATATAGTGTATTATGTTGATGGATTTCCTTATGTTTAATCATCCCTGCATTCCTGGGATGAAGCCTACTTGGTCATGGTGGATGATGGTTTTGATGTGTTCTTGGATTCGGTTGGTGATAATTTTGTTGAGTATTTTTGCGTTGATATTCATAAGGGAAATTGGTCTGAAGTTCTCTATCTTTGTTGAGTCTTTGTGTGGTTTAGGTATCAGAGTAATTGTGGATTCATAGAATGAATTGGGTAGTGTACCTTCAGATTCTATTTTGTTGAATACTTTGAGAAAAACTGGAACTAGGTCTTCTTTGTAGGTCTGATAGAACTCTGCACTAAGCCCATCTGATCCTGGGCTTTTTTTGGTTGGGAGACTATTAATGACTGCTTCTATTTCTTTAGGAGATATAGGGCTGTTTAGGTCATTAATCTGATCCTGGTTTAACTTTGGAACTCGGTATCTGTCTAGAAAGTTATCCATTTCATCCAGATTTTCCAGTTTTTTTGAATATAACCTTTTGTAGAAGGATCTGATGGTGTTTTGGATTTCCTCAGGATCCGTTGTTATGTCTCCCTTTTCATTTCTGATTTTGTTGATTTGGATGCTATCCCTGTGCCCTCTAGTGAGTCTGGCCAAGGGTTTATCTAGGTTGTTGACTTTTTCAAAGAACCAGCTCCTGGTTTTATTGATTCTTTGGATAATTCTTTTTGTTTCCACATGGTTGATTTCACCCCTGAGTTTGATTATTTCCTGCAGTCTACTCCTCTTAGGTGTCTTTGCTTCCATTTTTTCTAGAGCTTGCAGATGTGCTGCCAAGCTACTGGTGTAAGGTCTCTCCATTTTTTTTTTTTTTTGTAGGAACTCAGAGCTATGAATTTACCTCTCAGGAATGCTTTCATTGTTTCCCATAAGTTTGGGTATGTAGTGGCTTCATTTTCATTAAACTCTAGAAAGTCTTTAATTTCTTTCTTTATTCCTTCCTTGACCAAAGTATCATTGAGTAGAGTGTTGTTCAGTTTCCAAGTGAATGATGGTATTCTGCTGCTTATGTTGTTATTGAAGAGCAGCCTTAGTCCATGGTGATCTGATAGGATGCATGGGACAATTTCAATATTTTTTAATCTGTTGAGGACTGTTTTTTGGCCAATTATGTGATCAATTTTGGAGAAGGTGCCATGAGGTGCTGAGAAAAAGGTATATCCTTTTGTTTTAGGATGAAATATTCTGTAGATATCTGTTAAGTCCATTTGTTTCATAGCTTCCGTTAGATCGACTGAATCTCTGTTTAGTTTCTGTTTCCAGGATCTGTCCATTGATGAGAGTGGGGTGTTGAAGTCTCCCACTATGATTGTGTGAGGTGCAATGTGTGTTTTAAGCTTTACTAAAGTTTCTTTAATGAAAGTGGCTGCCCTTGCATTTGGAGCATAGATATTCAGAATTGAAAGTTCCTCTTGGAAGATTTTGCCTTTGATGAGTATGAAGTGCCCCTCTTTGTCTCTTTTGAAAATTTTGGGTTGGAAGTCTATTTTATTCGATATTAGAATGGCTACCCCAGCTTTTTTCTTCGGGCCGTTTGCTTGGAATATTGTTTTCCAGCCTTTCACTCTGAGGTGGTGTCTGTTGTTTTTCCTGAGGTGTGTTTCTTGTAGACAGCAAAATGTCGGGTCCTGTTTGTGTAGCCAGTCTGATAATCTATGCCTTTTTATCGGAGAATTGAGTCCATTGATATTAAGTGATATTAAGGAACAGTAATTGTTGCTTCCTGTCATTTTTGTTTTTAGAGTTGGGATTCTGTTCTTGTGGCTGTCTTCTTTTAGGTTTGTTGAAGGATTACTGTCTTGCTTTCTCTAGAGCAGAGTTTCCATCCTTGTATTGGTGTTTTTCTGTTATTATCCTTTGAAGGGCTGGATTTGTGGAGAGATATTGTGTGAATTTGAATTTGTCTTGGAATACTTTGGTTTCTCCATCTATGGTAAATCAGAGTTTTCCTGGGTATAGTAGCCTGGGCTGGATTTGTGTTCTCTTATTGTCTGGATAATCTCTGTCCATGATCTTCTGGCTTTCATAGTCTCTGGTGAGAAGTGTGGAGTAATTCTGATAGGCCTGCCCTTATATGTTCCTTGACCTTTTTCCCTTGCTGCCTTTAATATTCTGTCTTTATTTAGTGCGTTTGTTGTTCTGATTATTATGTGTTTTGAGGAATTTCTTTTCTGGTCCAGCCTATTTGGAGTTCTGTAGGCTTCTTGTATGTTTATGGGCATCTCATTTTTTAGGTATGGAAAGTTTTCTTCTATTATTTTGTTGAAGATATTTGCTGGCCCTTTAGTTTGATAGTCTTCCTTCTCATCTACTCCTATTATCCTTAAGTTTGGTCTTCTCAGTGTGTCCTGGTTTTCCTGGATATTTTGTGTTAGGGTCTTTTTGCATTTAGCATTTTCTTTGATTGTCTTGTCTATGCTCCCTATAGAATCTTCTGTGCCTGAGATTCTCTCTTCTATCTCTTGTATTCTGTTGCTGATGCTCATATCTATGGTTCCTGATTTTTTTCCTATGGTTTCTATCTCCAGGGTTATCTCCTTTGGTTTTTCTTAATTGTTTCTACGTCCATTTTTAGGTCCTGGATGGTTTTGTTCCATTCCATCACCTTTTTGGTATTCCTTTCCTTTATGAGAGAGTCATAAAGGAGAAATTTACGAAAATCAACAAATAGACACAAAAGGACATTGAGAGATTGTTTTTCCTCTTTAAATGCTTCTAGTTGTTTATCTTTGTTTTCCTGTGTTTCCTTCTTATAGTCCTCCATCATCATCATGACCAGTGATTTTATATCCATGTCCTGCTTTTCTGGTGTGCTGTTGTATCTAGGTCTTGATGTGGTGGGTGAGTTTGGGTCTGGTGATGCCAAGTACCCTTGGATTCTGTTGCTTCTCTTCTTGCGCTTGCCTCCTTCCATCTCTGCCCGAGGAGACCTGTCGTTGGTGCAGACCAGAAAGGCCTGCTGTTCTGCCCTGGGCCTTTATCAATCTCCTGGCTGATGTCTCAAGTTCCACGAGATTGGGCCGGAACAGAGGCTGTGTTCCCCTGCTCACCTCAGGTCCCAAGATAGCTTGTGGAGTCCCGAAAGAGCCTAGGAGAGTGCACAGCACCTGTGGCCCGAGACCTGAGCTGGTGCTGGGCTGGCCGGACCAGACCAGAAGGGAGGGGCTGTTCTGCCCTGGGCCCCTATCAATATCGCCACTGGTGTCTTACGTTCCACGAGATTGGGCTAAAACAGAGGCTTTGTCCCCCTGCTCACTTGAGGTCCCCAGATAGCTTAGAGGGTCCCGGAGGAGCCTAAGAGAGTGCACAGCACCTGATGCCCAAGCGTTGAGCTCCTGATGTGATCTTAAAGTCCTGGATTTGCTGAGCTCAGAGGAAAATGGTGGGGTGGAGGGTGCTCTGGCTGGGAGAGGCCCAGCCTCTGGTGGGGCGGAGTTCTCGGATCCTGCCCCTGGGGGCAACTGCTGACCCACTGCTCCCAACACCACCTCTGTACTGCACTCACAAGTTACCCCAATGAGGTCTATCTTAAAGTCCTGGGGTGTGTGAAGCGCAGGACAGGCCCTAGCTGCGTCCCCTGGCCTCAGAGGAAAGATGGCGGGGTGGTGGGTGCTCTGGCTGGGAGAGGCCCAGCGTCCTGTGGGGCGGAGTTCTCGGATCCCGCCCCTGGGGGCAACTGCTGACCCACTGCTCCCAACACCACCTCTGCACTACACTCACAGGTAACCCCATGTGATCTTAAAGTCCTGGGGTGTGTGAAGCTCAGGACAGGCCCTAGCTGCGTCCTCTAGGCTCAGAGGAAAGATGGCGGGGTGGCGGGTGCTCTGGCTGGGAGAAGCCCAGCCTCTGGTGGGGCGGAGTTCTCGGATCCTGCCCCTGGGGGCAACTGCTTACCCACTGCTCCCAACACCACCTTTGCACTGCACTCACGCGTAACCCTGATGCGATTGATCTTAAAGTCCTGGGGTATGTGAAGCACAGGACAAGCCATAGGTGCGTCCCCTGGGCTCAGAGGAACTATCTCTGGGGCATTTCTTGATTAGTGATTGGTGTGCTTTGTTCTTAATTCTAGGAAGGAGTGACATGTCCACATTTTGATCTTCCTTCTTCTTGAGTTTCATGTGTTTAGTAAATTGTATATTGGGTAGTCTAGGTTTCTGGGCTAATATCCACATATCAGTGAGTACATGTTATGTGAGTTCTTTTGTGAATGGGTTACTTCACTCAGGATGATGGCCTCCAGATCCATCCATTTGCCTAGGAATTTCATATATTTATTGTTTTTAATAGCTGAGTAGTTGTATCCATTCATCTGTTGAGGGACATCTGGGTTCTTTCCAGTTTCTGGCTGTTATGAATAAGGCTGCTATGAACATAGTGGAACATGTGTGCTTATTACCAGATGGAATATCTCTGGATATATGCCAAGTAGGGGTATTGCAGGATCTTCCGGTAATACTATGTCCAATTTTCTGAGGAACCTCCAGGCGGATTTCCAGAGTGGTTGAACTAGCTTGCATTCCCACCAACAATGGAGGAGTGTTCCCCTTTCTCCACATCCAAGCCATCATCTGTTGTCACCTGAATTTTTAATCTTAGCCATTCTTACTGGTGTGAGGTGGAATCTCAGGGTTGTTTTGATCTGCATTTCCCTGATGATTAAGGATGTTGAACATTTTTTCAAGTGCTTCACAGCCATTTGGTATTCCTCAGTTGAGAATTCTTTGTTTAACTCTGTGCCCCACTTTTTAATGGGGATATTTGATTTTCTGGTGTCCACCTTCTTGAGTTCTTTATATATATATTGGATATAAGTCCCCTATCTGATTTAGGATTGGTAAAGATCCTTTCCCAATCGGTTGGTTGGTGGCTTTTTGTCTTGTTGACAGTATCTTTTGCCTTACAGAAGCTTTGCAACTTTAGGAGGTCCCATTTGTCAATTCTTGATCTTACAGCACAAGCCTTTGCTGTTTTGTTCAGGAATTTTTCCCCAGTGCCCATATCTACGAGGCTCTTCCCCACTTTCTCCTCTATAAGTTTCAGTGTCTCTGGTTTTATGTGAAGGTCCTTCAACCACTTAGATTTGACCTTAGTACAAGGAGATAAGAATGGATCAATTCCCAGTCTTCTACATGATAGCTGCCAGTTGTGCCAGCACCATTTGTTGAAAAGGCTGTCTTTTTTCCACTGGATAGTTTTAGCTCCCTTGTCAAAGATCAGGTGACCATAGGTGTGTGGATTCNACAGTAATTGTTGCTTCCTGTCATTTTTGTTTTTAGAGTTGGGATTCTGTTCTTGTGGCTGTCTTCTTTTAGGTTTGTTGAAGGATTACTTTCTTGCTTTCTCTAGGGCAGAGTTTCCATCCTTGTATTGGTGTTTTTCTGTTATTATCCTTTGAAGGGCTGGATTCGTGGAAAGATATTGTGTGAATTTGAATTTGTCTTGGAATACTTTGGTTTCTCCGTCTATGGTAAATGAGAGTTTTGCTGGGTATAGTAGCCTGGGCTGGCATTTGTGTTCTCTTAGTGTCTGTATAATCTCTGTCCATGATCTTCTGGCTTTCATAGTCTCTGGTGAGAAGTCTGGAGTAATTCTAATAGGCCTGCCTTTATATGTTACTTGACCTTTTTCCCTAGATGCCTTTAATATTCTGTCTTTATTTAGTGAATTTGTTGTTTTGATTATTATGTGTTGGGAGGAATTTCTTTTCTGGTCCAGCCTATTTGGAGCTCTGTAGGCTTCTTGTATGTTTATGGGCATCTCATTCTTTAGGTATGGAAAGTTTTCTTCTATTATTTTGTTGAAGATATTTGCTGGCCCTTTAGTTTGATAGTCTTCCTTCTCATCTACTCCTATTATCCTTAAGTTTGGTCTTCTCAGTGTGTCCTGGTTTTCCTGGATATTTTGTGTTAGGGTCCTTTTGCATTTAGCATTTTCTTTGATTGTCTTGTCTATGCTCCCTATAGAATCTTCTGTGCCTGAGATTCTCTCTTCTATCTCTTGTATTCTGTTGCTGATGCTCATATCTATGGTTCCTGATTTTTTTCCTATGGTTTCTATCTCCAGGGTTATCTCCTTTTGGTTTTTTTAATTGATTCTACTTCCATTTTTAGGTCCTGGATGGCTTTGTTCATTTCCATCACCTGTTTGGTATTGTTTTCCTGTAACTCTCTAAGTTTTTCCTCTATAAATGCTTCTATTTGTTTAACTGTGTTTTCCTGCATTTCCTTCTTATAGTCCTCCATCATCATCATGACGAGTGACTTTATATCCATGTCCTGTTTTTCTGGTGTGTTGTTGTATCTAGGACTTGAAGTGGTGGGTGTGTTTGGATCTGGTGATGCCAAGTACCCTTGGATTCTATTACCTCTGTTCTTAGGCTTACCTCCTGCCATCCCTGCCCAAGGAGACCTGGTGTTGGTGCAGACCAGAAGGGAGCATCTGTCCTTTCCTGGGCCTTTATCAATCTCCTGCTTGTGTCTCAGGTCGCTCTCGATTGGGCAGGAACAGATGCTGAGTTCAGCTACTCACCTGTGGTCCCAAGATAGGCTGGGGAGTCCCAAAGGGGCCTCAGGGAGAGTGCGCAGAGCCTGTGCCCAAGCCCTGAGCTCGTGTGGGGTGCACAGGACTGGACCTGAAGGGAGAGTCTGTCCTGCTCTGGGCCTTTATCACTCTCCTGGCTTGTGTCTCCTGCGCCTGGTGCTGGAGCAGTGTGGGCCAGAAGGGAAGGGGTACACTGCTGCCCTGTCTATTTCCTGGCTGCAGACTCAGGTCCCACAAGATTGGACTGGAACAGATGTGTGTTCCTCTCACCAGTTCCTGAGATTGCTAGTAGAGTCCTACAAGAAACCTGGTTGGGTGCACAGCCCCCGGGCCTTGTGCCCTGTGATGGAACGGTGTGGACCAGAAGGGAAGGGGTCCACTGCTTGCCTGTCTATCTCCCGGCTGCAGACTCAGGTCCCAGGAGATTGGACTGGAACAGATGTGTGTTCCTCTCACCATTGTTCCTGAGATCGCAGTGGTCCCGAGATCTCTAGGAGAGTCCCGCTGAAAACCTGGGTGGGTGCACAGCACCCAGGCCTTGTGCCCTGCACTGGAACGGTGTGGACCGGAAAGGAAGGGGTGCGATGCCCACCTGTCTATCTCCCGGCTGCAGACTCAGGTCCCATGAGATTTGACTGGAACAGATGTGTGTTCCTTACAGTGGTCCCAAGATTGCTAGGAGAGTCCCGCTGGATACCTGGGTGGGTGCACAGCATCCAGGCCTTGCGCCCTGCGCTGGAGAGGTGTGGACCGGAAGAGGGGATTTCTTTTTTTAATTGGATATTTTATTTAGATTTCAAATATTACTCCCTTTTCTGGTTTCCCCGCTGAAAACCTCTCATTCCCTTCCCCACTCCTCCTGCTCATCAACTCACCCACTCCTGCTTCCTGGCCCTGAGATTCTTAACATTTTGTGCAGCTACAAAATTGGAGAGAACCATGATAAATCTTCTCAGTATTCATAGTTCTGTTGGGCTGAATGAGATTGTATTCAATACCTTTAGATTAGAGGCTCTGAAAAAACAAAAAACAATTATCTATAAAAGGAAAAAAGAACTACTTTATCGCTACAAACTTTTTACATATGTTTTGCCAGTAAGTTCCACTCTGCTCCAGGATTCTGAATAGCCTTCTTAAGCTCTTGATTCTTAGAATGTACATTCTAGAACATCTGTATAATAGTCAGTCAATTTTAAACAAATCATCTGTGTGTCTTAAAGTTTAAAAGCCTCCTCCTCGATGATGAAATGGGGATTAAGAAAAATAAGAAGTATGAAGGGTAGTGTTCAATAGAACCTTCTGCATTGGTATTGAACAACCAAAAGAAAAAAAAATAACCCTAATTCTTCAAACAAAAGAATATGAAATTGATTTTAATGGAAATGGCACTAAGGGTAAAATCTGGGGAGTTGTGGGTAGTGAGGAAGGAAAAAAAAAAAACATGATTAAATAAATTACATAAAACAATTTTTCAAAAACAATTGGTGCACACCCATGAATACTCCCCGATAGAAAGGACATCTTTATCAAGGCCTACATATCCAAAACTTAGACACCATGGTGAGGAGCTCTTTAGAAAGAATACACACCTTTAATCTGAATCTTGCCTAAGGAGGACCCACATCTAATGTGGGCCACACTTTCTTCTGGAAGCCTACATAAAGACATCCAAGAGGAAGTGTTTGCTCATTGTCTGCTTGCTGTCACCTTGCTAGCAAATCCCTTCCTTCCCTGGAATCCCAGCATCTCTACTGAAGACCAGTTGAGACCTCCAGCCTTGTGGACTGAGTGGATTTTGGATTCATGAATTTTTCCAACCTTATCAAACCATTGTAATAGCTGGACTGCAGTTTGTGAGCTGGATCCAAGACCCAAATCTACGCCCGCCAGGGCTGACAAAATGGACATGTCTTTGGAAGACATCATTAAGCTGAACAAGAGCCAGCAAGGACTTCATGGCAGGCCTGATTCCCAAGTGAATCAAGGCGCTGGGCCAAAGAGGTACAGACCCTCCATCACCAATGGTGGTAGGAACAGGCTAGCACCATACCATAGACCAAAACAACTTCCAGACAAGTGGCAGCATGACCTATTCTTTGACGGCTTCAGGGGTGGAAACCACATGGATACTGGTGGGGAACTGCTCCTGTCAAACCTGCACTTTGGAGTGTCAGACGTTGATATTCAGCAACTCTTTGCTGAATTTGGAACGTTGAAAAAAATCTGCTGTGCACTATGATCGCTCTGGACTGTTTAGGGACAGCCCATCTGCTATTTGAAAGGAAAGCAGATGCCCTGGAGACTATGAGACAGTACAATGTCACCTCTTTGAATGGCTGCCCTATGAACATCCAGCTTGTCACCTCATAGATTGATATACAACGAATACCTGCACAAAGCAGAAACAGAGGTGGATGATAAGAGACCATGGCTCTGGAGGGTTTGGTGGTGGAGGCACCAGGAGAGGCACACTTGGAGGCAGCCAGGGAAGAAGGAGAGGCACCAGCAAGAACTCAAAGCAGCAGCAGCAGCAGCAGCAGCAGCAGCAGCAGCAGCAGCAGCAGCAGCAGCAGTAGCAGCAGCAGTAGCAGCAGCAGCAGCAGCAATCTGCAGAGGAGTTGGACGCCCAGCTGGATGCTTATCAGGAAAGAATGGACACCAGCTAAACAACTGAGCAAATCTGCACAAGAATGGGACCCAGAAGCCTGGTCTGTGTGTGACATCTAGACCAAGGGTTGGCTACTGGACCATGCGGTCAATAGTGGATTCCTCCTTTGCTCCTTTTCCTTTTTCTTTTCTCCTGTTTTAAAACCCATGTAAAGCTTTCTCTCTCTCTCTCTCTCTCTCTCTCTCTCTCTCTCTCTCTCTCTTTCTTTCTTTCTTCCTTTTTTGTTTTTTTTTAATTCTGAAATGCACCTGTTTTGTATTGATAAATCGAAGTAGTTGCTTTTGTGAAGGTGGCATTTTCATCTTTGCTATAATAAAAATGTGTGTAAAAAAAGAATATAAGATGTTAATGTTAATGTTCATCTTATATTCTTTCTAAAGGCCTCCTCACTATGGTGTCTAAGTTTTGGATATGTAGACCTTGATAAAATGTTCTTTCTATAGGGCCCCCAATTGAGGAGCTAGAAAAAGTACCCAAGGAGCTGAAGGGGTCTGCAACCCTATAGGTAGAACAACAATATGAACTAACCAGTACCCTGAGAGCTCATGTCTCTAGTTGCATATGGAGCAGAAGATGGCCTAGTCAGCCATCATTGGGAAGAGAGGCCCCTTGGTCTTGCAAACTTTATATGCCCCAGTATAGGGGAACACCAGGGCCAAGAAGTGGGAGTGCATGGGTAGGGGAACAGGGCTGCGGGGAAGGGTATAGGGGACTTTTAGAATAGCATTTGTAATGTAAATGAAGAAAATATCTAATAATTTTTTTTTTAAAGAAAGGAACATAAGAACTAGTAGATGGGGAGGTGAACTGTGAAATGTTTTCTGGACATAGAATTGCTAATGCACACATCAACTCCCAGCAGTGGTGGTTGCTACACAAGACCCATATAGGATCAAGACATCCAAAAATTACACCAAGGAAAGGGGAGGAAATCCAAAGCCCCATTCCCTAGTGAGGAGCAGTTGGCAGTAGATGTTGGCACGGGGAACATATGAATTTTCTTTGAAGATATGACTGGTAGTGGGTAGCTCATGCCCTAGTGGGTAGCCCCTCACCAATTCACACAAGTTCAACACTGCTTTGACTAAATAGGATAATATTAGTAAATCATAATTAATAACAACAATAATAGCAATTTTTAGAAGAAGATATGAAGTCAGAAAGAAATGAGATAGGTTGGTAGGTTCTGATGGAGAAGAACAGGGAATATACAAAAGTTATTGCATAAATATATAAAAATTTCAAAGAATCAATAAAGATATTATTTTAAATTATTGTTATACATATTTTACAAATTTAAAGCAAAGATCCACATGATTCAGATTCAGATCAACTTCTATTAATTTCCATGAATATGTAGCTAGTCTATATGACTTAATAGATGGCTTTTCAAGGCTCTTAACCACGGCTCAGCCAGAAGTCTGAACCACATACTTCTTCACTTACTTAACTGTATGTTTACACACATATGCAGTGCCATGAGCATAGCTATATAAATATTTGATAAAAATTCCAAGAGAAACATTCTGATTAAGTTCTACAAAGAATGAGATAGATATTAGGAAGAAATTTAGATATAATCTCCTTTAAAATAGCTAAGTGAAAAGTGTTTGAATGAAAGTTTAAGTCTAAACTAGGTAACATTTAAAATTTAACATTAATTTGGCTACCTATCGGTTATTCTGGTAACAAAACAAACCAATGAACAACAAGAGAGATAAAAAAACAGAACAAAACAGAAGAGAATGAGAGAAGAAATTTCTTTTGTTTTAGTTCTCAGTTGTGTGGCCAGCTAAGAAAAATGAAAATGTTTAACATTCACTTTGACAGACAAGAAAACTGAAATTACTTCATACCTTTTGAAATACTACCATCAAAGGCATTAATGTGTAATTCTTTATAAATTAGTTTTGTTTAGGAAAACAGAAATTCTAAACTCTTCATTTCCAGATTGAATAACAGTGAATTTCCTTTCAATTACCAAACTAAGGTGAACTCCTGGATGCTTTCTTTCCTTGAACTGTCAGTATGTGGCAACTGTGCTTGATGCATCATTTGTTTTGAGGATAATGGTGTCTACTGTGCAACTCACTGCTTCATACCATTCTTCTTTTCAGTATTAGTGTGTTCCTGTTTATATAAATATCAACATGAATGTAGATTCTTTGACTATTTTGTGTCATACTTTAGATGTTTATAAAGTGATTGACTATCACATTAGATCTTGATGAGTGAGATTACAAGATGGAGGACTTGAGTCTGACTTTAGCATACTCTAATTTGATATCAGATACACGACTAACATAACTGAGAAGTATCAGTGAGATGCTTAGAAAAATTTTCTTAACATAGGAAAAATATTAATACAACAGTAACAGTTTGCCTTTACTGTTAACTCCAAGTGACCCACTTATACAGTAAAAAGTTTAGTTAACTTCTTTCATTATTTTATAAGATTCAAATATGTCTTTAGTTCACAAAAGAATCTATTCACAGGACACAGAATATTAGGTAAAATATTTGAGCACATGTACAAGAAATATGTTGTTAATTAAATCGGGGCACGTGGACTGTGACAACAGAGGAATCCCTGGTGGAACATGTTCAAACCCTGCAAATCTCAAAACTTGAGATTTAAATCTTATCTTAGACATCCTACTACACAGACTAGCAAACCCTTCCCCCTGTCCTATACCTAATAAAAAACAGTGAATCTCTGTTTTGCAGCAGATTTGGAAACCTATCCAATCTCAGCTTTATTGCACCTGTGTCTGTATGCCTGTCTGTTCATAATTCCCCCTTGCTCCTAGCCAGTATTTTAAGAATGCAGGTCACATGGATAGTGGCATTAAGTGCTAAAGCATAATACTCACATCATGGCACGAACTCTTACTCAGTGTCTCCTCTCGTTCATTGAGACTATTTTAAGGAGTCCAAACTGATAGTACTGCCTTTGTACTCTCCAACAAGAATGCATCTAGAACATCTGCCTTTCTTTTCAACCCTGGGTTACATCCACAATGATAGAGTACCTTTGTTATCAATTTGAAGGTAAAAGAGAAATTAAACTAGATGACTTTAAACTTCGATTTGATTTCTTTTCTTGTCTTATAGCCACTAAAATCACATACACCACTCTATTTTCAAATGACTGAATTACCCCTTGAAAGTCTTTGAATGAGTTTTGTAAAAGTTTAAAAATTATTTATGTATCATTTCATTCACAGAAATAATAGCTCTTAATGTAATGGCAAATGTGTAATATAAAAAAAACCTTATGGAATTAAGTTAAAAACATATACTTGATATAAAGAAAATATATGTTTAGTATTAGACTCCCATTTACAATTGGAATATGGCTACAGTTTGGAAACTTTAAGTGATAATTTGTTTAAAATTACTTGTTTTATATTGGAAGGTTATCATTTCATAAATTCTTCCAACTCTTTCTTCCTTCCAACCCCCTGCTCTCTATCAAATTTGTGAGCACGTTTAAAAGTTAATTCTCTCTTTCCCTCCCTCCCTCCCCCCCTCTCTCTCAGAGATATATGTATGTATATTATTAAAAACATAGAACATACTTAGTTTCTGTAATGTTAATTTTACGTATAGTTTCAGGATTTATCATTTGGTATTTGCTAACAAGTTGCTGTGCTCTGTCCTGGAGAAGACATTTCATCTCACTCTCTATACTCAATAGATTTTTGTAGTTATTTGTATATTGTAGAGGCCTCCTGAGCTTCCCCCTTCCATATTTAGGTATAGATATATAGATGTAGATAGATATGGAGATAGTGATAGAGTTGCATGTTATAGAGTATGATAGTGATAGAGATATGTGATAGATAAATAGATACAGCTATAGGAAGTTTCTGTGTAATTGATAATTTGATGATTACTAGAGCCTTATAACTGGATATTTTAGTTTCTTATAGAAATAAACATAAATATAACTCTAACTTATACCATAATCAAAATTAAATTAGCTATATTATACAATTTTGTAAAGACTATGCCTTATTGTTAGTGCATTAAATAAAATGATTTGCCATATTCTGAGTATAATTTCTGGGGCTTTTACTTGTCAATTTCAAATGTAGACATGAATTCTAAAGCATAGATTAGCAGATCACTGCTGAAGGATACAGCTACTCTACACTGGTACTGGAACCCTGTTCAACTGTCATCTTCACAATCTAAATTACTATAGACATCTACATTCTAGTACACACTCTTCTGTTCCATTTTCATTAAGATCAACACAAATCATAGAAAAGAGAGAAATAGTCCTTAACGTGCTAAAATCCCTGCACAATGATTATAGAAACACAGGTCAACATGCCCATAGAGGACAAATGATAACCTTAGGTGCCATCCTTAGGAACAGTATTCATTGCCTTTGACAAGGTATCTTTATCCACTTGGAGCTAGTTATTTCTTTAAAGTGTTGGACAAATAGTCCAGGGATTGTCCTGACTATGCCTCCCTTGTGCTTGGATTGGAAGAGGACACCAAGTATTCATCAAAACTCTAAATTTTTATGTGGGCTCTTGAGGTTTAACTATGTGATTTCTGCTTGCAAAGCAAGCACTTTACAAACCGAATCCTGTTTCAAGTCCAAAGAAATTTAAATTTGAATGATGACTATCTTGTAGCTCCATAGCATTATGTGTAGCAAGATATTGCATTAGTAATCTATTCTAACATTCTAAGTGGTAAAACAGACTAAGTGATAAAATTGGGGTTTTAAGTAGTTTTGAAAAAGCTGAAAAAGAATGAGGCAGAAAAAGGAAGAGGAAAAGAAAGAGAAAATGAGATATTCTCAAAATTTGGCAGAAGAACCTTTAGCATCTAAGTATGTGAGATGAGCTAAATAAGAATTGATGGTGTCCCTCATCTACATACTAAACAAGCCAGACACTGCTTAGTCTCTGATGTTAGAGCAGATCAGGAGCATCTATGATGAGGAGCTTGAAAGGAGATGGAATATAGATCAGAGTAATATAAAGAAAAAAATAAAAATGATGGAACAAGAAGGATTAAATGGAATGCTAGAGCCATTCGAGGAGGAAATACAGGTATAAAAACACTTAAATCCTCTTTCAGGCAGTTATATGCAAAACTATTACTACAGAAATATAAACAGAGTTACCCTATATGATGTCTTGTATATGTTTGGCTCAGGGAGTGTCACTATTAGAATGTGTGGCCGGTTGGTGTAGGTGTATCATTATGGGTGTGGTATAAGACCCTCATCCTTGTTGTCTGGAAGCCAGTATCTGCTATCAGCCTTCAGATGAAGACGTAGAACTCTCAATTACCCCCTGCACCATGCCATTCTGGTTGCTGCCATGTTCCCACCATGATGATCATGGACTGAACCTCTGAACCTGTAAGCCAGCCCCAAACAAATGTTATCCTCCTAAGAGTTACCTTGGTCATGGTATCTGTTCACAGCAGGAAAACCTTAACTAAGACAGAAGTTGGTCCCAGGGACTGGGGTATTGCTGTGATAGGCCTGACCATGGTTTTGTTTGGATTAATGTAGATTTGGGGACTTTGGATTTGGAAAACAACGGAATGTTTTAAGGGGGGCTTAATGAGCCATCTTAGTAGGAATATGGAAAACTTTGTTGCTGTGAATGACTTGAACTGTGAAGACCTGGCTCAAGAGGTTTCAGTGGAAAATAACTATATTACATGGCCTAGAGATTGTTTTTGTAGTGTTTTGGTGAAGAACATGGCTTCAGTGAAATGGTGCTAAGAGACTAGAGTTCTAGGGAGGGCAGAGCTGGAGATATGACCCAAGCCTTTTGGAGGAGCCTTCATGATCATGTTTGTATTCCAGACATTGAAATAAGAAGCTGTAACATTGAAATTCTCTTGGAGATCCCAAGATGTTCAAGGTGTCAAAGCCTTGGGCTATCTCCTGAAGAAAGTTAGTAACAGGAGTAGAACCAGCCCAGAAGACAGAAGTTTATTACAGTCAACAAAGATGAACAAGGAGTTAGAGATCTGAATTCTGCTTTGACATCAGACATGGAGATGCAGCATTTGGAGTATGTCCACCTGATTTCCTGACTTGCTTTGAGGATTACAGTTAAGTGATGGGATGAATAGCAGAAGATACTTTGAGAGGTAATTAAAAAGAGTATGTAGTCATTATTAATGGGACCCAACTCTTTTTAAAAGGGCAAACAACATGATAGGCGTGTATGGATGGACACATACACATAGGAGATTAGACAAATGTATAAAAATATTCAAAATATAATGTATAGAACTCTTGAAAAATTACTAAAAATGTTTTTAGTAATGCTCGTGGTGGACTATGTAACTCAGTACTCAGAATACTTGGGGAGTTAATCCATTTGTCATGTCCACAAATTTTACTCTTATCAATTAAATTGAGATATATAAAATAGATGAACAAGATAAGTGCTACCTACAGGTTTCAGGGCTAAAATAAGGCTTCAAGGTACACACACACACACACACACACACACACACACACACACACACACGTTATTTGAAGGTAATTATTTCAAATTGTGGAAGTCATGTGTTGATGGACCTATTTTCTGAATTTAATGTTTCTTTAAATCATAATATAGATCTTAATCAGCTCATCTTATTCCAAATTCTCATCTAAGAAAACTGAAGGAAGATAAGCAAAGCCATAGCCAGTTATTAATGGTAAAACAAAAACTTAGATTTCCCATTTCTTCATGAATACCGTGTCCTCTAGAAAATTTGAATATCTGAGATTGACTTGAAAATTTGCCAGCAATTGATATTTTCTTTTTGCACCTGTATTACGTATCATGCAGGGCTGATTCAGGCAGTATAGGATTGGATGGCTCTGTAATTGCCCTCTTAAGAATGGCCAGGCATTATTCTGGAAATTTGATGTAAATGCAGAAACAGCAGCTGTAAGACTCTGCTCCTATAGCTGAAAAGATAAGAAACAACAGTGACTAGAGTAAAAAGGATTCAGCAAAGCTTTCAGTGTTCACCTGCTGGATTGTCTTTGAAGATAAGCACCTAGAAGATTTCTAAATTCTTAGTTTCCAGGAAATAAAAAAGAGTGCAAGATAAGTGTAGCAAAAGTTTATAGACATTGACTTGCAATTGAAATATCATGATTCACCAAAATATGCTCTTCTGAGAGTGTTAATATTACTTGTCCTTATACAAAGTTATTACCTGGCAAAATATTTAAACATGTATATAATATCTATTTGCCATATAAAACTTAACATAGTCTTTGTCAATTTCAAAGAAGAACCATGAGCCAGTTACTTTTGGTTGTCAATTTACATGATTTTGAATCAACTAAGAAATAAGCCTCTGGGCACCTCTGTAAGATAATTTGTTGATTAGATCATTTGAAACGGAAAGATCTGCTTTAAGTGGTGGCATCTTCTGGGCGCAATCCAGATACAAAGAAATCTGAGCAGCAAGCCTACATTCTTTGTCTCTCTGCCTTTACATCTAACCAAGTTCAAACCTACTGCTATGGCTACATTCATTTGATGATATCAGAATGCATCTTCTCTGTTTTTTGAATGTGGACAGATGACCAGTGTCTCTAGCAGAATTGTCTAGGCCTTGGGTGGCAGACTGGGACTGATGAGGCATTTATCCTTTTTTTTTTTTTTTTTTTTTTTTTTTTTTTTTTAATATTGTGACCTTTAATAATTAAGATACACACAGAAAGAAGTTAAATATTTTGTCATTTTACTGGCTATGAATTACATCAACCAAAACTACATTATAACAGATTTAACACATTGTATTAATTGTAATAAATTTCATATCTGCATACAAAATCTCTTGATGCAATTTTCCATTTACCAAGAGCTTTCTTATTGAATTTAAAGCCTACTCCAGGGAAAATCATTTGCCTGGTACCACAAATCGTGTCAGGAACCCAGGGCTGGCATTCACCCTTGTGTACTATGTACTACCCTGGTTGTCAGACACTTTAGTAATAAAAGAGCCAATATTGGACTACCAAGACCATATAATATAAGCCAATCTAATAAGTCTCATTTTAACATACACTAATTTTATTGGTATTATCCATCTGATAAACCTTCATTACTACATTTAACAATGTTAACATCTCCCACTTGGAGCTAACATATTTTTTATTGGATTTTTTTTATTTACCTTTCAAATGTCTTCCCCTTTCCTGGTTTTCCCCGAGGAAACCTCCTATCCCACCCCCACCCACTCCCACCTCCCTGCCCTAGCATTCCCCTACGCTGAGGCATCTAACATAGATGCAATATATTTAGCAAGTTGTACAACTACAGTCAAAGAGAAGTTATAGAGTTTCTCAATGATCCAGCAGAATCACCAGTCACTGATTTAAATCTTTTGTTGAATTGAAATTCAACCTAAAAAGTAGTGTATAAATGCCATCAATAATCACAAGAGTCTAAAATTAGGAATGATTTATATGTAAACTAAAGAATGGATAAACAAATTGTGATATGCCATAAAACATTTGAAGCAGCATTATATTCTATAAACTTAAAAAAACATTAAACTATGTTAAATATGTTAGTAATATAAAGCAATATCATATGTGTCTCCTTTGGATATAATATCTAATATGACAAAAAGGATTATACAATATGCCAAATTATTAGAGGAAGCAAACAGGAATTGGTTGCTAATAATAGGATTTCCTTTGGGTAAAAACGATGTTTACACAGGAACTAGTGTTGTGGTATAACCTAATCATATTTGTATAATAAAAATGCTGAATTTAATATTTAAAATTAATGACAATGCTATCATTGAAATATGGAAAGAATTTGTGTAGTAAATTAGATGAAAATTTTGTTTTCTTCATACTGTGGGTCTTATGCAAGACAGGATTTCATTATTTAGACAGGATTGACTTTAGTATTATGATCCTCCTGCCTCTGATTCCCCAGAGTTTATGCTATAGACATATTTTACAATAATTGGCTCAGACATATAATTTTTAAAGTTTTAATACACAAGTGGACAGGGAATACTGGAGGTGGAAAGGTCTAATCAGGGAAGGGGTGGGAGACAGAAGAGATGATGGAGCAGAAGAGAAGTTAACAAAACAATGAATTATGGGGGAGCTATATTCAAACCGATTGAATTGTAACAAAATTCATTAAAAACAAAATAAAAGTGCAGGGGCGTCCCCTGACAGGCTGAAAAGAACCTTAGGAGTTGTGAGTTATTAAAGAATAAAAAGAACACAAAACAGTAACCGGGTAGGAAACAATCTTAGTAGTAGTTTGAAAAGGAAGAATCAGAGACTTTTCACGCAAATAATACAGGATCTTGCCATTCCTTTTGGTTTCCCACCAGAACCTGATGATAACATCTTACTGTTAAAGGCATTCTAAATCAGTAGAATATTTTATTTTTACTTGCATTACTGTAATAAAATGTCTTGACAAAGGCAGGGAACACAAACATCATTGTATCCATAGTCAAGAACAGAGAAAAATTAAAACACATGATCTTTGATAGCTCGCTTGCCCACATCTTGTTTTCTACTCTTTTGTGTCAGTCAGGAACTTGTAGTTAAGGAATGATGACATCCAGAATGGGCCAGATTTTTTACATGAATTTCTTTAAGATAACACTGCACAGATATGCTCATAAGCCAAACAAACTAAACTTTTTTGCCAGGAGAATGGACATTGTATTAAGTTGACAACTAAAGCTAATAATTGCAATATCATAAATTCAGATTCACCAATAATATGAATGGCTAAAATTACCAACATTTGTCAATATGAACAAGGAAAATCAGGCAATGTTTTATATATATATATATATATATATATATATATATATATATATATATATATATATATATGTTTTATTTTATTAGACACATATTTCCTTTAAATTTGCATGGAATTCATTAATTTCTGGTAAGACATAGACAAACTTGACCAAAATAGGAAGAAAGAAACATTGTGGGTGTTCAATATCTATTAAAAAGCAACATGCAGCCAAATAGCTTTCAACAAAGAAAATTCCTAGTTCAAGTGTCTTGGTTCAGTAATTACTTTCCTGATGCACATTTTCTTTTCAATAAACTGAAGACAAGGGAATGCTTCTGAACTCACCCTACGAGTTGAAAACACCCTGATGCATTAACAACAGATATTAAAAGAGAAGCCAGCTGTAGATTACACTATTTATAAACCATCAAATGCACCAAATTCTATTCAACACTATAAACAATGTATCATTACCAATTTGAATTTATTTAAGTATGTTAAACTGGTCTAACATTTTAATCAATCAGTATAATTCATCATCTCACCAAAAAGGAAATACAGAATTCTGTAGATGCAGAAAAGACATGATTAACAAAAAAGTTTTCAGTAAAAAAGTACTGAATCTAACAACCTGAATGAGTCAAAGGACAAAGTAAAACTCATACACTGAACAGGGTTCTTAATGATGAAAGACTATTACACCATGGTTTAAGGCCACTGGGTGTTCTTTCTCACTATTCAGAACTGAAATGAGAGTTACATTCATTGCCAGGGAAATAAAAAGAACTTATGTGTACAGAAAAGATTCATTTGACTATGTGTCTATTAATCAATGGCAACTTTTCCACACATGCACACAAAAATTGAAAACTTCTACAATGAAACAAATAGGCATGATAAGTGATTTTTGTATGTTTGAAGGATATAACGTCAATTTACATAGAACAGATGTATATCTGTATGGTTAAATGAATAATAAGTGAAAATACATATGCATATATAACAACGCATAATAAATATCTTAGAGTGAAATGATATATATGTTTAATTGTATGTGCAAAGCTGTAAAATAAGAAAGTAAAAACTCAGGATATGTAGAATTTTTGAGATGTTAATATATTGAAATTTGGTTTATTAAGAGCATAATTCCTTTATACATGATTGGCAGGTTCAATACACACAGTGAACTTTTCCTCAAAGTTTCACTGTGTTTGAAAGTGTAATGAAAGGTAATGAGAAGGAAAATGGGAAATTTAAGATCAAAGTAGCTACTATTATGTTTCCATCTACAGCCATCTGCCACCCAAATGAACTTCAAGAACCAAAGATGAGGTTAGAAATATGGTTCTGCAATTAGGCACCTTTGCTGCTCTTAGAGAGACCCCAGATTAACTTCCCACACATCAAATGGTGGCTGACAGTCATCTGTAACTGTAATCCCAAAAGATCCAATACTCTCTCTGAACTCTGAGATCACAAAGAAGTCACATGAAGCACATCATGCATGCTGGCAAAACACACATACAAATAGCCTAAAATAAATAAATATGAAAACATTAAAAAGAAACACACATACAAACCACAATAAAGGAAGAGATTTTTAAATAAGGCATTGTTGGATTGGGTCATCATATGTTAAAAATTGTTTAAATGTTTCCATTATGCTATATAAAAATGCAATTAGGCATGAGTGGTGGTGCACACCTTTAATTCTAGAACTTGGAAAGTTGAAGAGTAATGAAGAAAACCTCAAAGCAAGCCTGGAATACACACCAAAGTTCTGCCTAACAAATAAATAATAAAATACAAACAAACAAAAAACCCAAACAAAAAGAATTTAATATAATAAATGTAATCTTAGCAACCAACATATAGAGACACTCCTTGGAATCCCCCTGGCCACCAGGAAGCCAATCTTCAGTATCCCTCCTGCTCCTCAGTTCCAATCCCTTCTTTTTTTTTCTTTTTTCTTTCCTTCCTTTTAGTGAAGACAGATTTTTCTCATATATTAAACTCTGATTACAGTTTCTTCTCTATTTCTTCTCACTCTCTTCCTTCCAGTTTCCTAGTTCTTTTGCATCTCTCCTTCCATCAAAATCAACCCCATATTTGCTACTCACTAAAAAATAAAAGACAATTTTCTCTCCAGTGACTGTCTAAGGTGGGACCAGCCAGGAGCACACAGGCCTCAGAAGCAGCAGAGCAGCTGGGACAGGGTCCTTCATACCTTCATCTGCACCCAGAAGGTAGGGCTGTTCCTCAGTGTACTTGTGCCCTCTGTGTACTTGTCTTGCCAGGAAAGAGCTGGTTTCCCAGGAGTGCTGACATAGGCTTATAGACCCACAGGGGAAACAAGCTCCAGCCAGGGACAACAAGAACATCTAACAACAGAGATTAGCATATAAAGTTTGCAGTACCAAGGGGCCTCTCCTCCCAATGATGGCCAACTAGGCCATCTTCTGCTACATATGGAGCTAGAGACACGAGTTCTGGGGGTTCTGATTAGTTCATATTGTTGTTCCTCTTCTAGGGTTGCAGACCCCTTCAGCTCCTGGGGTTCTATCTCTAGCTTCTCCAATGTGGGCCCCCCTGCTCCCTCTTATGGATGACTGTGAGCAGATGGTTAAAGGCAAACACAAGACTCTTACCTACAGAAACCAAGACTACATAGCAGCACCACAGCAAGTCCTGGAAAGCTGAACAAACCAGAAAAGCAAGACATGGATTTAAAATCATATCTCATGGTCCTGATAGAGGATTTTAAGAAGGACATAAATAACTCCCTTAAAGAAATACAGGAGAACACAGATAAACACAAAAATCCCTTAAAGAATTACATGAAAACAAAACAGGTGAAGGAATTGAACAAAAACATCCAAGATATTAAAATGGAAATAGAAACAATAAAGAAATCACAAAGGGAAACAACTCTAGAGATAGAAAACCTAGGGAAGAAGTCAGGAGCCATAGATGCAAGTATCACCAACAGAATACAAGAGATAGAAGAGAGAATCTCAGGGGCAGAAGATACCATAGAAAACATTGACAAAACAATCAAAGAAAATGCAAAATGTGAAAAGATCATAACCCAAAACATCCAGGAAATCCAGGACACAATGAGAAGACCAAATCTAAGGATAATAGGTATAGAAGAGAGCAGAAATTCCCAAATTAAAGGATCAGAAAATATCTTCAACAAAATTATACAAGAAAACTTACCTAACCTAAAGAAAGAGATGCCAAACAACATACAAGAAGCCTACAGAACTCCAAATAGTTTGGACCAAAAGAGATATTCCTCCTGTCACATAATAATCAAAACACCAAATGCACATAAAATAGAAAGAATATTAAATGCAGTAAGCTAAAATGGGCAGGTAACATAAAAAGGCAGACCTATCAGAATTACATCTGACTTCTCCCCAGAAACTATGAAAGCCAGAAGATCCTGGGCAGATGTCATACAGATCCTAAAATAACACAAATGCCAGCCCAGGCTACTATACCCAGCAAAGTTCCAAATTACCATAGATGGAGAAACCAAGGTATTCCATAACAAAACCAAATTTATACAATATGTTTCCAGAAATCCAGCCCTTCAAAGGATAATAACTGGAAAACTCCAACACAAAGAGAGAAACTACACACTAAAAAAAGCAAGAAAGTAATTTTTCAACAAACCTAAAAGAAGATAGCCACATGAACAAAATAACAGGAAGCAACAATTACTTTTCCTTAAAATCTCTTAATATCACTGGACTCAATTTCCCAATGAAAAGACAGAGAGAGACTAACAGATTGGATGCATAAACAGCACTTTGCTGCATACAGGAAACAGACCTCAGTGACAAATACAGATACTACCTCAGAGTAAAAGGCTGGAAAACAAATTTCCAAGCAAATGGTCCCAAGAAGCAAGCTTGAGTAGTCATTCAAATATCAAATAAAATCGACTTTCAACATAAAATCATCAAAAAAAGATCAGGAGAGACACTTCATATTCATCAAAGGTAAAATCTACGAAGAAGAACTCTAAATTCTGAATATCTATGCTCCAAATGCAAGGGAATCCACATTCATAAAAGCAACTATTAAAGCTCAAAGCACACATTGCACTGCACACAGTAATAGTGGGAGATTTCAACACCACACTCTCATCAAAGGACAGATCATGGAATCAGAAAGTAAACAGAGAGAAAATGAAACTAACAGAAGTTATGAACCAAATGGTTTTAACAGATAGCTATAGAACATTTTATCCTAAAACAAAAAGATATAACTTATTCTCAGGACCTTATGATACCTTCTCCAAAATTGATCATATAATTGGTCACAAAACAGTCCTCAACAGATTCAAGAAGATTGAAATAATCCCATGCATACTATCAGATCACCACAGACTAAGGCTGATCTTCAATAACGATGCACAGCCCACATACATGTGGAAGCTGAACAGTCTACTCAATGATAATTTGGTCAAGGAAGAAATAAAGAAAGAAATTACAGGCTTTTTAGAGTATAATGAAAATGAAGCCACAACATACTGAAACATATGGGACACAATGAAAAAAAAAGTAAGAAGAAAACTTATAGCTATAAGTGCCTCCAAAAAGAATCTGAAGAGAGCATACACTAGCAGCTTGACAGCACATCTGAAAGATCTAGAACAAAAAGAAACAAATTCAACCCACAGGAGTAGAAATCAAACCTGAGAGGAGAAAATAATCTACCTCAGAGCTGAAATCAACCAAGTAGAAACAAAAGAACTATACAAAGAATCAGGCAAACCAGGAGCTGGTTCTTTGAAAAAAATAAAAAATAACAAATAGTTAAACCCTTAGCAAGACTAACTATAGAGCACAGAGACAGTATCCCAATTTACAAAATCAGAAATGAAAAGGGAAACATAAGGACAAAAACTGAGAAAATCCAAAAAAATCATCAAAACTTACTATAAAGCCTATAGTCAACAAAACTGGAAAACCTGGATGAAATAGACAATTTTCTAGACAGATACCAGGTACCAAAGTTAAATCAGGATCAGATAATGATCTAAACAGTCCCATATCCCCTAAAGAAATATAAACAGTCATTAATAGTCTCCCAAACAAAAAAAGCCTAGGACCAGATGGGTTTAGTGCAGAGTTCTATCAGACCTTCAAAGAAGACCTAATTCCAATTCTTCTCAAACTATTCCACAAAATAGAACAGAAGGTACTCTACCCAATTCATTCTAGGAAGCCACAATTACTCTGATACATAAACCACACAAATACCAAACAAAGAAAGAGAACTTCAGACCAATTTCCCTTATGATTATCAAAGCAAAAAATACTCAAGAAAATTCTCACAAACCAAATTCAAGAACACATCAAAATGATCATCCATTATGATAAAGGAGGCTTCATCTCAGGGATGCTGGTATGTTTCAATATATGGAAATCCTTCAATGTAATCCACTATATAAACAAACTCAAAAAAAAATATGATCATCTCATTAGATGTTGAGAAGGCATTTAACAAAATCTAACACCCCTTCATGATAAAAGTCTTGGAAAGATCAGGAATTCAAGACCTAAACATAGTAAAAGCAATATACAACAAACGAGTGGCCAACATCAATCTAAATGGAGAGAAACTTGAAGCAATCCCACCAAAATCAGGGACTAAACAAGGCTGCCCATTCTCTCCCTAACTATTCAATGAAGTACTTGAAATCCTAGCCAGAGCAATTTGACAACAAAAGGAGATCGAGGGGATACAAATTGGAAAGGACGAAGTCAAAATATCACTATTTGAAGGTGATATGATAGTATACTTAAGTGACTCCAAAAATTCCACTAGAGAACTCCCAAAGCTGACAAGCAACTTCAGCAAAAAGGCTGGATATAAAGTTAACTCAAACAAACCAGTGACCTTCTTCTACACAAAGGATAAACAGGCTGAGAAAGAAATTAGGGAAACAACATCCTTCACAATAATCACATATAATATAAAATACCTTGGTGTGTAATTCAGAAAGTGAAAGATCAGTATGACAAGAACTTCAAGTCCCTGAAGAAAGAAATCGAAGATCTCAGAAGATGGAAAGATCTCTCATGCTCATGGATTGGCAAAATTAATATAGTAAAAATGGCCATCTTGCCGAAAGCAATCTACAGATTCAATGAAAATCTCGATCAAAATTCCAACTCAATTCTTCAAAGTGTTAGAAAGAGCAATTTGCAAATTCATTTGGTATAACAAAAAACTTAGGATAGTGAAAACTATTCTCAACAATAAAAATACTTCTCGTAGAGTCACCATCCCTGACCTCAAGCTATACTACAGATCAATTGTGATTAAAAACTGTATAGTATTGGTACAGTGGCAAGCAGGTAGATAAATGTAATGGAATTGAAGACCCAGAAAAGAACCTACACACCTGTGGTCACTTGATCTTTGTCAAAGGAGCTAAAACCTTCCAGTGGAAAAAAAGACAACTGGTGCTGGGTCAACTTCTGGTTAACATGTAGAAGAATGCAAATGGATCCCTTTTTATCTCCTTGTACAAAGGTCAAGTCCAAATGGATCAAGGACATCCACATAAAACTAGATACACTGAAACTAATAGAAAAGAAAGTGGGGGAAGATCCTAGAAAACCTGGGCACAGGAGAAATTTTCTTGAACAGAACACCAATAGCTTATGCTCTAAGATCAAGAATTGACAAATGGTACCTCCTAAAATTGCAAAGCTTCTGTAAGGCAAAGGACACTGTCAATAAGATACAAAGGCAACCAACAGATTGGGAAAATATCTTTATCAATCCTAAATCTGATAGAAGGCTAATATCCAATATATACAAAGAACTTTTGTAAGTTAGACTCCAGAAAACCAAATAGCCCTCTTAAAATTTGGGTACAGAACTAAATGAAGAATTTTCAACTGAGGAATATGGAATGGCTGAGAAGCACCTAAAAAAATGTTCAAAATCCTTAATCATCAGGGAAATGCAAATCAAAACAATCCTAAGATGCCAGCTCACACAAATCAGAATGGCTAAGAACAAAAACTCAGGTGACAGCAGATGTGGGCAAGGATATGGAGAATGAGGAACACACTCCTTTGCTGGTGGGATTGCAAGCTGGTACAACCACAGTGGAAATCCATTTTGCAGTTCCTCAGAAAATTGGGTATAGTTCTACCAAAAGATCCAGCAATACCACTCCTGACCATATACCCAGAAGATGCTCCAACTTGTAGTAAGGACACATGCTCCACTATGTTCATAGTAGCCTTATTTATAATAGCCAGAAGCTGGAAAGAACCCAGATGTCACTCAACAGAGGAATGGATACTGAAAATGTGGTACATTTATACAATGGAGTACTACTCAGCTATAAAAAACAATGAATTCATGAAAATCTTAGATAAATGGATGGATCAGGAGGATATCATCCTAAGTTAGGTAACCCAATCACAAAAGAACACACATGGTATGCACTCACTGATAAGTGGATATTAGCCCAGAAGCTCGGAATACCCAATATACAATTCAAAAACCTTATGAAACTCAAGGAGAAGGAAGACCAAAGTATGGATACTTTGTTCCTTCTTAGAAGGGGAAGCAAAATACCCATGGAAGGAGTTACAGAGACAAAGTGTGGAGCAGAGACTGAAGGAAGTACCATCCACAGACCTACCTAAGGATCTATCCCATATGCAATCACCAAACCCATACACTATTGTGAATACCAACAAGTGCTTGCTGACAGGAACACGATATAGCTGTCTCCTGAAAGGCTCTGCCAGAGCCTGACAAGTACAGAGGAAGAAACTTGCAACTAACCATTGGACTGAGCACAGGGTCTCCAATGAAGGAGGTAGAAAATGGACCCAAGGAGCTGAAGGGACTTGCAGCCCCATAGGAGGAACAACCATATGACCTAACCAGTACCCCCAGAGCTCCCAGGGACAAAAATAATAACCAAAGAATACACCTGATGGGACTCATGGCTCCAGGTGCATATGTAGTAGAGGATGTCCTAATTGGTCATCAATGGGAGGAGAGGTCCTTGGTCCTGTGAATGCTCTTTGCCCTAGTGTAGGGGAATGTCAGGGCCAGGAAGCAGAGTTGGTGAGTAGAGATGGGGGAGAGGAGATAGGGGTCTTTGGAGGGGAAGCCAGGAAAAAGAATAAAAATTAATAGAACTCATTCTAATTGTATATGTCAGAGGTAATTTGCTACTTTGCAAGCCGGTGGGGGTTTTATATAGCTATCCCTGAAGCTTTCTGATAATTGCCACGTGAAGGCTTTTGTCCCCAAAGTTTCACTGTGTTTGAAAATGTAAGAAGAATGTACCATCTGGTCAGATTGGAAGTTTTGCCCCAGCACCTGGGAAATTTGTGTTGACTTGACTTTCATTCTTCACCTCCCTAGATTGTTTTCCTGCCTGCAAGCCGTGAGGCTTGCTGGGTCCCTGACAGGTTGTCTATCTTACTGCTCTAGCTAAGACTACAAGTACTACACTTAAAAAGATATGGAGAAAGTAGGCGGCTTTGTCTCATCCTTGATCTTAGTTGGAAATATTAATTACATTACACATGAATTATAGATATGTATGGCCCTGAAAAGTCTGATATTGACATTTATAATAATTCTGTTTTCATAAATAACATGTAGAAATGACAATAATCTCTATTTTTATTAATTAATTATTTAATTTATTTACATCCCAAATGTTGTCCCCTTCCTGTCCCTTCCTACAGAGTTCTTTCTCCATCCTTCCTTCCTTTCACCTTTGAGAAGTTGACCCCAGGGAGCATCAGGGAAATGCATTCCCCCTCCCTGGGGCACCAAGTCTCTACAGGACTAGGCACATCAAATTTTACTGAGGCCAGACAAGGCAGTCCTTGAACAAGTCCATGCATGCTCTTTGATTGGTTTCAACCTACAGATTGAGAAAAGATCTTCACTAATAGACAAAATATATAAAGAACTCAAGAAGTTAGACTCCAAAAAACCAAGTAATCCAATTTTTTAAAAAATGGGGTACAGATCTAAACAGAGAATCTCAACAGAGGAATCTCAAATGGCCAAGAAGTACTTAAAAAAAGTTCAACATCCTTAGACATCAGGGAAATGCAATTCCAAATGACCCCAAGATTCCATCATCCACCAATCAGAATGTCTAAGACCAAAAACTCAAATGACAAGCCCGTACTGGCAGGGTTTTGGAGCAAAAGGAACATTCTACTGCTGGTGGGATTGCAAAGTTATACAATCACTCTTATAAATAATCTGGTGGTTCCTCAGAAAACTGGAAATAGTTCTACCTGAAAACCCAGCTCTACCACTCCTGGGCCTATACTCAAAAATACTCCACAATAATATAGCAAGGACATGTGCTCCACTATGGTCATAGCAGCCTTATTCGTAATAAATAATGATCTTAATTTAATTTTTATACATTTTATTAGCCTGCATGACTATTTTTAAAGATAAAGTTTGACAAATGCCTGATTTACTTTTTATTAGAGAATTCAACATTATCTCAATTGAGAAAACAAAACCCAGCAAAGGAGACTAGACAATGAGTATTTCTGGCACATTTCAGTAACAAACTTTGTGGCTAAAACATGATATTGCTTATCAATTATTATGAGGACATTGAAAACTTACTGAAAATAAATGAAGCAAGTATATTCTGAAACATTGTAATTAAAAATGATTGCTTTTCTTCTAAAGATTGTGCTATTTCTCCATTTATAGATGGCATCTTATTAACAGAGTCTCAAATGTTCTGTTGGCCATTATTTCTTTCTTTTTCTTTAATTTTTTTGCCACATGATCTGTGTTTGAAGAAAATATTAACAGAATCTGAACTTTTCATAAGTATATGTGCTGTGGAACACTGCAGGGAGAGTGACTCTTTTTTTTTTTTTTTTTTCAACAATCCTATGTAAAACAGCACATTACTCCTTATCAAATTCCTGGTCATTGCCACGTTATTTGTCAGGATTTTTTCTCTTTCTTAAGAAGACAGGAACTGGTTTCCAATTATTTCGTATATGCACATCACCATAAATGACCTACATAAAAGGCAGAGCCATTAGGCATCTCCTCACCCTTAAGTCACCACCTTCCACTTTAGTAAAACATTCCTTAAGTGTTCAAAGCAAGAGCATTCCAGAGGATCCTGATAGTTTATTTCACTTATGATACTGCTTACAGAAGCCATCTTGTCAGTGCCTTCCATATTCTTCTGACCCTAAACTTACCAAAAGTATCTTTCTTATATTTTCCTTGTTAAATATTGTGGTAACTGAAGTATAAAATATATTAAATGAAGCTGAGGAGGCCAACAGCATGATGTATGCATGAACTGTTAAACTATATAAATCCTAGAATTACAATAGCATTTTAGAAAGGCAACACTGTCAAGACACTGTGCTGTACAACTAAGATAAGTGATATATATCACATGATCTAAGATTTATTTCCTCACTTAATTGTACCACACAAGTTTTTAAGGTTTTTCTCCTTAGGATAATTTGATAAATATTGTCAGATATAATCCATAACTCTGGTAGACTGTGACATTCTTCTTTTTAATACAGTGCAGCATATTCTATTTTTGTATCAGTTTTGTCAAAAATAGTATTTTGTAGAAACACTAAAATTACAGAAAATTTGCAAAGTTAGCATAAACAACCCAACAAAAATATTTCTTATGTGACCGGGACCTTTTTTATCCTTAATAAGGCATTGTTGATATGTTGTCATTAATGAATATATGAAATCTTGGTTTCTTTATGTTGGGTGCTAGTATTAAAATGAACACAAAACAGAAATAATAATCTCACTATTGTTCCCTAACAGTTATTCTTTCTTTGTATCAGATAGGTTACTCAAATTTTCTGTGAAAAATAAAGGATAATTTCAGAAAAAAAGATAAAAGTAATGCTATGAAAACATTCATTAGAAAGGAGTACATTTCATATGCGTTCTTTAATTGCTTCTTAGGACAAGAAACAGCTTTGAGAATAAGTTTGTATCTACCCTCATCTCCAATCTCTCTTTATAGATAAAGCAATTATAATAAATTCTAGATGCTGAAAATGTGTAACCCAGGTATGAAAGGTAAACCTGGAATCAGACATAGATCTTTGCATACATAAAAATTACTTTCAACATTTTATCATCAAAGTTTCTAAACCTCTTATGAAATCTACAAGTAAACCGAAAGTAAGCTGTGTGTATATGTGACCACCTGCTGGAGCGTGGATAGACCCTCAGCATCCACACCACTAAGAAATATAAGGATATGTATTTCCGTAATAAACTTAAAGGTAATTCTGCCACTTGGAAAAATAAAGAAATTGAACTTACTTGCTCAAATTAGACCTTAAACTGTGTGATATTGTATTTCAACTGCACAAATCTACTTCAATTAAAATCATATCTATATTTTATAATCATTAAATGTTTATAGCAACAGCTCATTTACTAACTTTATAAATAATCTCATAGAGTGATGATTATCTGTAGATTTTTATAACTTAGGTGGCGATTCTAAATATGGTTATTTTTAATTCTTAAAGTGACCTGAAGCCCTACTGGTCTTCAAATTCACATGGAATCCTGATGGGAATGAAAATGTAGAAGAACAATTGAGAGAGTGTGTTATACGAGCCTTGTCAACCTTTCAGTTGGAGTGTTACATAACTAGGTCCCAGT
Organism: Mus minutoides; assembly: GCA_902729485.2. Classification (NCBI taxonomy): domain Eukaryota; kingdom Metazoa; phylum Chordata; class Mammalia; order Rodentia; family Muridae; genus Mus; species Mus minutoides. The sequence goes on from LR749924.1 coordinate 77,726, forward strand.
TTGATAACACTGTTCTTTTTCCTTCTGTGAGACACTTGCAGTAAGTTTGAGTCTAAACAAACTTCCTATTTTTATTTTTGCTCTCTTTATATTTTAAATGTTTTTAATAAACACTGAGTCCATTCCGTGCCATGAGTATGTTCAGGGGAATGGGACCATCTACTCAGGCATGAATACCGCTCAGAGCCAGAATCTCTGAAAAAACCTGACTTTCCTTGCTCCAGAAGTCATTTATTGCCAACAGCCGCACAAGTCCCATTTCCCCAACTATGTTGGGATTTAAGATGGATTAATCCAGTGCAGGTTTTACGAATACAGTCCCAGCTGCTGCAAGTTCATTTGTACATCTGCCTCGCCATGCCCTGCAAGGGCTGTTTTGCTATACACCCAATCTTGTTCTGGCAATCAACTATCATCCTGAACCTTTGGGTAGAAGGTAAGATATAGAAATGCCAAGGTGAGCACTCTACAGTATCTTTCTCTCTACACTTTGACTAGTTATGAGTATCTCTACCAATTGGCAGCTAGTGTTGAAAGAGGCTTTTGTGATGAGGTCTAAGAGACAGACACATGTACACACAAAAGAGTGTATGAGATTGAGAGGGAAAAGGGGTGATGGGGATAGAGAAGGAATTGAAGGGGAGAGCATGGGAACAGAAAATGATCAAAACACATCATATACATGTACAAAACTTTTTTTAAGAGTTGACTAATATTATGACCATGTGATAGGGCTTACTGGTTCTCAAGTTTACTACATCTTTAATTAACTAGAACCCAAACACAACTTGGAGTGATGTTTGCTTAAAGTAGGAAGATCTACATCTAATCCAGATCTTTGAGGTAGGGAAACAAGCCTTTAATCTAAATAATTTGATCTGGGAAAACCTACTTTAATTTGTGCCACGTTTTCTGCTGAAAGCCTGTATAAGGACATGAAAAAAAGGACACGTTTGATCTTCACCTGCTTATTCTCACTATGCCATGAGGTCCATTTTTCTGCACTAGACTTAAAGGCTGCTTGGAAATTTCAGCATATACTGAAGACCAGCTGAGACATTCAGCCTATTAGGCAGAGAAATTACTGGATTCTTGGCTTTCTCATTGAAAGCCAGCTATTGCTGACCACAGCCTGCATTGAGAGATTCATTCTATAAAAGTTAATCCAGAGAACCCTGACTAATAAAGGCAACCTCATCAAATTCCCTATAATTCTCTGTATCAACTTCTATAACTAAAACTGTGTTATCTAATATCTTGTCATTTTTATGAATGGGCTTAAACAAAATGATAGCATTAGCCTATTGCATAACATAACTATACCCTATAGAAACTATGTTATTTTTATTTTCAAGGACAAACAAAAACAACATGTTTAGTGACAGAACATTGACATATGATCTCTTACCAAAATACACAAGGAAATTGATTTAAGGCATACTATGAAACTGTGAAACCTCTAGAAGTTGTGTTCTCTCTCTCTCTCTCTCTCTCTCTCTCTCTCTCTGTGTGTGTGTGTGCATGTGTATGTATGTATGTATGTATGTATGTATGTATGTATGAATGTGTATGTGTGTTATGTATGTGTGTGTGTGTATGTTCATATATATGCTAGGCACATGACTTTGCCAATGCTAGACAAACACTCTGTTACTGAATATACACCAATACCAACCATATACACCAATACCAACCAATTTCTCTTTAGCATAATTTATCCCACAGAAGTTAGATATTAAATTACAAAATTGTGACTTCTATAAATAGACCCATACCCATGAGTATTTGGGAAAAGCAAGTTGTAGTTACTGAATTATGAAAAATAAAAAAAGGAATAGAACCCAAAGGTAGAAAGTTGGGGGGGGATATTACTTGAATGAGTTAAGGTGGAGAGGAAAGGAAAAGATAATCATAACACACTATACAAAATTCTCAAAGGTATAACATAAATAATTTTAAATGTATATTGTTTTCAACCTAAGGTTCTGTTGAAAAGATATGATTAAATTCTGTAGCATTTGATAAAATGCTACAAAGTGAGTTCCAAGACAGCCAGGGCTATACAGAGAAACCCTGTCTCGAAAAACAAAACAAAAAAAAAAAACAAAACAAACAAAAAAAAAAGATGTTATCTTAAAATATTATTTTTAAAATGTTATTCAGAAAAAAAAATATTTAACTTTGCAATGTTTTTAAACCAAAGGTTTTGTTGTTGTTGTTGTTTTGTTTTAATTTCAATAAGCTTCATCAGTAGTTTTGACTCCCCTTCCTATTGTCACCCTTTACCTGTCCTTGTCAGATTTAACAAGATTGTGTTATATATTGTCTCCTCCACATGAATCTAAAATAGAATGTTCAGGTCTGAAGCAAAATCACTTGTTTCTGTTTCTCTATGAACATCTATTTTGCTTTGTTATTTTATAGCTTATTTTTTTGCAAAGGCCAAGTTTTTTATGATTCATGTATTAATGCATTTTGAACTTCATTCTTCCCAAGGACATTATTCACACTTCTAAACATTTCTATCATCTCTTATTTAATATTTCAAGTTAAACCAGAGTTTCTAGTCCCAGCTGTAGGAATATTTAGCAACTTTAACCTTCAGTGTAATCAGTTTTATTTTTTTAGTTGAATTTATTATTTGTCCTGAAGGAGGCTCCAAATAGCTTCTTAATTGGGTAGAATATCTCTAAATTTAACTCATTTTCTCCTTGGGATTGTCTACCCAAGCAATTTTACTTTATCATTTCCTTTGATGGTGTTTTTTTCTTTTTCAGTTCTTTCTGAATCTGAAAAAGAAAAATCTATAGTCAGTTGAAAACATGTTATATATCTTGATCTCTCTGTACTCCACTATTGAGGAATAAGCAGACTGATTCCTCATCATGCATGGATGGAAGTGGCACTCAAGTCTTTTCTAACATTTTCATGGACATCTTCATAATAACTGTATGGATTCATGACCTTGCTGTTTCTCTAATTATTTCCTTAGTGTAATCAAGGAGACCCAGAAGTAATAATTCCATGGTCTTATCTACTATGAAGTATTGTTACTTAACCTTCAAAATGCTTACTATCAAAGCAAATTTTGAAACAAACAAACAAACAAACAAACAATCTTATAAGCATGCACAGACGTGAGATCTTTGAGACAAATGAATCTCAAGGTAACTCCCAACACAAAGATCACAAAATGAATCTGGCACTTGACAAAAAAAAAAAAATTAAATGTTAGAGTTTGACATGCCTAGTTAAATTATTTCTCCTTCATGTTGGTCATTCTGGAGTCTGAAGCAGAGGCTTGTGCACTCTTCTCGGGCTATTCCTAAATCCGTCTTCCAATCTTAAATTATTTTTTTTCTCTTAGTATTTCATATAGGGCCTTATTTGCCTTCATTTACCTAGTAAGGGAATAAAAGGACGCATAGATCATGAAGGGGCTGTGAGTGTTGCACACACTCTTTTCTTTCTTGATTCTTCTAAGTATAAATGGCAATGCTGATACCCAGGTCAGGATTTTTTGTGGTAATTTCTATCTGCTTCTGAGGAGCATATTGCTCATTTGCAAAATGTGTTAAGATATCGTAACACAACCAAAGCACAAGAAGATGGCCAGGGATCATTTTTGCAACTAAAGTTTAAATATTAAACTATACATAATTATTAATATACCGTAACTCACTACTTTGGAAAGTCAGGGATGATAGAACTCTGAGCAGCAATTAGCATTGTGTGTGTGTGTGTGTGTGTGTGTGTGTGTGTGTGTGTGTGTGAATGTATGCACATGTACCTGTGTATGTGAATGCGTGTGTGTACATAAAATAAGGCATATATATATATATATATATATATATATATATATATATAGAGAGAGAGAGAGAGAGAGAGAGAGAGATTGCAAAATAAGCAAAATGCTTTAATAGAATTCAATTGACAAATACTTTAGGTTTGTTTTTATTTAGGCAGAAATCTAAAAGCACAGGAAAATAAAAATACATAAAGGAGCTGCCCTGAGCTAGCTGTGGGCTGTCCCCCAATCTTCACTGTCTGGCTACTGCTCTGCTCACCTCCATCAGGCCTGCCTAAGAAGGAACATCCCAGACCATTAATTATATCAAGAACATCTACTTCCAGGCTGCCCAGAGGAGGCATGCTGCAAGGGAAACTTATAGACTAGGGCTAATTTCCTGAAACATGCTATAGAAGGAACATCCAGAAACAAGCAAAACACTAAACACCAAAGTAAGAACACAGTAAGAATGAGGACAACTTGGTGGCTTCCCAGCAAAGCTATACCACTACAGCAAGCCCTGGATATCCTAATAACCAAAGCATATGAGAATGACCTTAAATACAACCTTAAAAGATGATGGATTCCATTAAGGAGGAAATAAATCCCCTAAAGAAATACTGGAAGATACAATCAGGTAGACGCCTTTAAAGAAGAAACTAAGATATTCCTTAAAGGAATATAGGAAAATAAAACTAATCAGGAAAAGGAAATGAAAGGAGACTTATTGTGTTCAAGACATGGAAACAGAAATAGAAGCAATAAAGAAAACATAACCTCGGGGAATTCTAGAGAAGTAAAACCTAGTGAAGAGAATAGGAATAAGAGACACAGGCATCACCAACAGAATACAGGAGATGGAAGAGAGAATATCAGAAATAGAAGATACATTCATTGTTTTTAATAGCTGAGTAGTACTCCATTGTGTAAATGTACCACATTTTCTGTATTCATTCCTCTGTTGAGGGAGAACTGGGTTCTTTCCAGCTTCTGGCTATTATAAATAAGGCTGCTATGAACATAGTGGAGCATATGTCCTTTATTACCAGTTGGAACATCTTCTGGGTATATGCCCAGGAGAGGTATTGCTGGATCTTCCGGTAGTACTATGTCCAATATCTGAGGAACCACCAGACTGATTTCCAGAGTGGATGTACAAGCTTGCAATCCCACCAGGAATGGAGGAGTGTTCCTCTTTCTCTACATCCTTGCCAGCATCTGCTGTCACCTGAATTTTGATCTTAGTCATTCTGACTGGTGTGAGATGGAATCTAATTGTTGTTTTGATTTACATTTCCCTGATGATTAAGGATGTTGAACATTTTTTCAAATGCTTCTCAGCCCTTCAGTATTCCTCACTTGAGAATTCTTTGTTTAGGTCTGTACCCCATTTTTAATAGGGCTATTTGAATTTCTGGAGTCCAGCTTCTTATGAAATTCTTGGGCAAATGGATGTGTCTGCAGAATATCATCCTGAGTGACATAACACAATCACAAAAGAAGTCACTTGATATGCACTCACTGATAAGTTGATATTAGTCCAGAAACTTAGAATACCCAAGATACAATTTGCAAAACACAAGAAAATCAAGAAGAAGGAAAACCAACATGTGGATACTGCATTCCTCCTTAGAATAGGGAACAAAATACCCGTGGAAGGAGTTACAGAGATAAAGATTGGAGCTAAAATGAAAGGATGGACCATCCAGAGACTGCCCCACCCGGGGGTCCATCCCATAATCAGCCACCAAACACAGACACTATTGCATATGCCAGCAAGACTTTGCTGAAAGGACCCTGATGTAGCTGTCTTGTGTGAGGCTACGGCAATGCCTAGCAAATACAGAAGTAGATGCTCACAGTCAACTACATGATGGAACACAGGGCCCCCAATGGAGGAGCTAGAGAAAATACCCAAGGAGCTGAAGGGGTCTGCAATCCTATAGGTGGAAAATAATATGAACTAAGCAGTACCCCCAGAGCTCGTGTCTCTAGCTGCATATGTAGCAGAAGATGGCCTAATCAGCCATCATTGGGAGGAGAGGCCCGTTGGTCTTGCAAACTTTATATGCCCCTGTACAGGGGAACACCAGGGCCAAGAAGTGGGAGTGGGTGGGTAGGGGAGCAGGACAGGGGGGAGGGTATAGGGGACTTTCGGGATAGCATTTGAAATGTAAATTAAGAAAATATCTAATAAAAATGAAAAAAAAAGAGAAGTAGAAGATACAATAGAAGATTTTGATACATCAGTCAAAGAAAATGTGAAGTCTGAAAAATTCCTGACACAAAACATCCAGGAAATCTAGGATATTATGAAAAGACCTAACCTAAGAAAAAGTAGGAATAGAATAAGGTGAAGAGTCTCAGCTCCAAGCACTAAAAAATATTTTTAACATAATCATAGAAGAAAATTTCAACAACTTAAAGAAGAGATGCCTAATAACACATAAGAAACTTAAATAAGAACAACTAGATTGGATCAGAAAAGAAATTCTTTTGGTACATAATAACCAAAATACAAAATTTATAGAACAAAGAAGTAATAACAATATTAAAAGCTGCAAGAAAAAAAGGCCAAGTAACATACAAAGGCAGACCTATCAGAATTATACCTGACTTCTATACAGTAACTCTAAAAGCTAGAAGAGCTAGGACAGATGTATTATAGCCCATATGAAACCACAGATGTCAGCCTAGACTAAAATACCAGCAAACTCTCAATCACCATAGATGGAGAAAACAAGATATTCCAAGACAAAACCATATTTAAACAATATCTTTCCCCTAATCCAGCCCTACAAAAAATACTTAAAGGAAAGCTCCAACACAAGAAGGTTAACTACCCACAAGAAAACACAGGAAATAAATAACTCCACACCAGAAAAAAGAAGATAAAGGAAGCACACACAAATAAACAGAGACACACACACACACACACACACACACACACACACACACACACCACCACCACCATCACCACCACCACAACCACCACTATCAATTAAAAATAACAGAAATTGCCAAATCAACATTCATTGGTCATTGGTCATTAACATGTCTCAATATCAATGCAATAATTCCACAATAAAAAGAAACATATTACATGTAATTCCCACTACAGAATATATACTCAAAGGAAATCAAATATATATGCTAGAGGTATGAATTCTGTCATGTTTATTGCAGAACAATTCATGATGCTCCAAACCTAAAAACTTCAATTGTCCAATCAGTTTACCAACAGGTTCTTTACAATTTGTGTACATTCGTTTAGTTAAATAATAGTAACACATAAAGGGAATGGAATTCTGTTGTTTGCTATGATGCTATCATCCTTTAATCAAGGAAAATCAATCAGACATAGAAAAACAAGCACTCTATGCTGTCACCAATGTGTGAATTCTAAAATGTTTATTTCAAAGAAGTTGAAAATAGAAATGGGGAGAGTAACTGGAGAGAGTGGAATTGGGTGAGAAAATATTGACCAGTGTTTACAGTGTTACATTTAAGTAGGTGCAAGATGTTCCAGAAGGCTATGGCATTATGATGTTACTTTATGAAACAATTGCATAGCACCTTCTGTAGAAAATGAGAAGAGATTTTCAAATATTTTTTCTAGATAAGTGAGAAACACATGGGAAGAATGTCTATCCAGTAGCAATACATATCAAAATATTATTTACATTAAAAAGTAAAATTTTCATATTTTATTTATTATTTAAGATAACTTTAAAAGAAAATTAAATTATTTCTTTGGGCATACCCAGAAGGAATAATTTAAATAGATTATAAAATAGAAAGTCTAATCAAATAAAAAATGGAAATGTATGCAAGATACATGGTACAGAAGAGTAATTTTTTAAATAATTGTCACAACTAACCATTGATTGATTAAGTATATCACACACTGTGGTTGTTTGAATATGCTTGGTACAGGGAATGACACTATGAGGAGGTATGGGCCTGTTGAACTAGGTGTGGCTTTGTTGGAGGAAGTATGTCACTATGAGGGTGGGCTTTAAGACCTTCCTCCTAGCTTGCTTGAAGTCAGTCTTCTCTTAGCTGCCTTTGGAACAAGATGTAGAACTCTCAGCTTCTCCACCACTATGCCTTTCTAGATGCTACCTTGCTTCCTGATATAATGATAATGGAATGAACTTCTGAACCTGTAAACCAGACCCAATTAAATGTCCTTATAAGAGTTGCCTTGGTCATGGAGTCTCTTCACATCAGTAAAACTCTAACTGCATGCTCACCCACATACAGGCACACTAGTATATATTGTCTCAACCAGTGTTAAACACCAGATGCCTGTGAAAAGTAGATAGACATACAACAAAATCGTGCACCAAGACAGAGATTTATGACTTAATTTTTCAGAGCAAAAGTAAAACTATTCTACTATCCCTATTTCAAAAGGATTGTATCTGTTGATCACAGAATGTTAATCCTGAAACAGAAGTAGGCATGGATTGATTCTCTGGGGACTAATGCTAGTTCAAGATAAGGTAATCAGGTTCTGGGCTTGCAACATTACAGCCTCTCTGTATCACTGTGGTTCTAATGAGTCATCAGTCTTTGCACACAGAGATTTTATTTTCAGTATCTTAGAATCAAAACTCATCCTGAATGATTCTTAGGCAGAATCAAAGTTTTAAAAAAAATTAATGTTAAGTTTTAGACATTTAATACAATATGACTTTTTTTTCTAACTTGTCTAATTAGTTTACATAGCTGGGCAATTTTAAAACAGTTTCCCTAGACTGAAGGAAAAAGCATTATAGGATAACAAAAATCAATTTGCTATACAAATCCAGATAATCACTAAAGTAGATGCATAAATTCCTTATTATGGTACTGCTCTTGATATTGAATATAGTCTGAAAACAGCTTAGCTGTTTTTGAAGACCCAGGACTAAGTCTGACAAACAGCTTGTCATGATTGAAGACCTAGTATTAGGTTTTTTTAACCAGCTGCCAAGCTATGCTCATGCATGTGAGATATAAGTTCTAGTTCTATCACATTCATGTTCTGTTGCATGGGCCCAAAATTATTCCTTCACTTCTTTCTCAATTCCCAACATGTCAGTAAATATTCATGTTTTGAAAAGAACACTTAATTCATAGACATCCACTAACTCATAAATATTTTTAAAGGGTAGAAATATACTCACTGGTTTAAATAGTTGAACACATTGATAATGCAAAAAAAAGAAAAAAAAAAAGAAAAAAAAAAACCCTACAGCTTCTCACAGTAATACAGTTTATCCTAGAGCCAAGTCTGAATGACTATGACCCAAGAAACATGGATCTAAGTTGCCTCAGATTTCATATTCCCAAGGAGAAATAGTTTTATAGGTTTTATGGTAGCAGAATCCATAAATCAAAGCAATTTGAAAACACATTTATGGATGCATTGCAGAGGGATTTCAG